>JAWQUT010001008.1:54532-67320 GCA_033807755.1 Ellobium chinense
TCAATTCAATTCAATTCAATTCAATTCTGTTTATTAGCTCTTGCAGAGTTCTGCACTAGAGCAATGCAAACAACTACAGGTAGCCCAAACTCCACCCATTTTGCGCGCACTAAATTCTTTTGTTCATGTCCATAATTTTATAAATGGTGGGATCGAGTCGTGTTTTAAAGACATTTCAATTACATTTTATTTTTGTCAACGAAACTGAATCAGAGTTTCTCTCTAAATTCAATACATATAAGTAGTGTGTTCAGAGAATTCACGACATGTTTTCTCTTACACACCATTTTACTCTTAATCAGACTTTTTCGCGCATACGCTGGTGATAAACACTGACATCCGTCACTTTTTTTTTTTTTTTTTTTTTTTTTTTTTTNCTTTTTTTTTTTTTTTTGCATTTTTATTCATTTGAAAGCCTGTTGTTCGTGCAAGTGTACGAATTTTCAACACAACAATTTGAAACATCAATTTAGTCTGTTGCTGCTTTCGCCTTAACTTTCACAGTATTATGGAGACATAACGGAAGATCTATCCCACAGAACATGTATTTATTATTAAGATTTTGTTGGATTACCCAGTAAATGAGTCACCAGTGCAGTTTTTAGAATGTGCTCACATTGGATACGCCCAAAGCGGGTGTTTGTTTTTAACATGTGCGCGCAAAACGAGTTCACCCGTTTCATTATATATAACATGTTAGATCTATGCAATAACGATATTGCTCAGGATGAAGAGACAAAGCGCTAGATAGGATTTCAAACAAAATAAAATATTCAAGAAATAATGTAATGCACTTAATATTCATTGATTTCAAACAGTGCGCAGGTTGCGACAAGCAAATTAATGGCCAGTCTGTGGGAGTGGCTTTGTGACGAAGCGGCCTATCATAGGACAAGGCGGTTCGTCGAACATTGACTGACCGCCTCACCGATCTGTGACGAACCGGCCTGTTGCGCTAAGCCAGTTCGTCATTATGATCAATTGCGTTTTTACAAAAACTAACACGAATTTCACAAAATCGTTTATTGGGTAGATAGATATAGATATGCTAATTTGAATTCTGCAAAAAAACAAAAATGCTATTTTTAGCGATAAGCCGGTTCGTCATGAAAGCGACGAAATGGTCGTTTGATGCATGTGTTTGGTTTTTTTTTTTTTTTGGTGTGGGAAGGGGGAACGATGGAGGCACAATAGACACAGACGCATGAAGAAATATGGAAAATATAGAACCTTATAACCCTTTCCACAAAGACACTTTTTTTCTTTTATTCAGTATGAATCAAATCACAAATAACGGTTACGGCGTGTCTGTTGTGTTGGGAGGAACACCCAGTAAACATTCTGACACACCATAAAATGTTTAATGACAGATTAAGAGTTATCGTAAACTCTTCAAATGCCTAATTCTCAAAAAAAAAGTTAAATCGTTACACACCGTACTTTTCCAATCACTGAAACTTGTAAATGGCAATATTCTGACACACCGATAAAATGTTTAATCATAGATTAAGAGTTATCGTAAACTCTTGAAATGCCTAATCCTAGAAAAAAAATTAAATCGCTACACACCGTACTTTTCAAAATCACTGAAGCTTGTAAATGGCAATATTCTGACACACCGATTAAATGTTTAATCATAGATTAAGAGTTATCGTAAACTCTTGAAATGCCTAATCCTCGAACAAAAATTAAATGGCTACACACCGTACTTTTCAAAATCACTTAAACTTGTAAATATTCTGACACACCGATAAAATGTATTCCATAGATTAAGAGTTATCGTAAACTTTTGAAATGCCTATTCTTAAAAAAAAAAAAAAAAATGTTATACACCATACTTTGAAACTTGGAAATGGCAACATTCTGACACCGATAAAATTTTAATCACAGATTAAGGGTCTTCGTAAGCTCTTGAAATGTCTAATCCTGGAAATAAAAATTTAAATCATGACACACCGTACTTTACCAAATCTTTGAAAGTTGGACATGACAACATTCTGACACATCGATAAAATGTTATCACACAGATTTTGAGTTATTGTAAACTGTTGAAACGCCGAATCCTTGAACAAAATTTTTAACTCGTGACAAAACTTCAAAAGTGTCCAGGTCTAGACTCTAGACCTACCTGATATCGTTCATGTATTATAAAGTCCAATATTTCAGAAATTGTAAAATCTGAAGAATCAGTGGTAAGATGAAGTATATGTGTAATTGTGTTTTCTGACTGAGTCTAGCCTAGACACTAGTCCTTTCATCGTCGTCTATCAAGCGCACAGATAACTCTTTTTAGATCGCCATTTTAAGCATCAAACGTGTTCGATGGAAGACCAGGAACATAAAAAAAAATATATTCAGATTGATCCAGTCTAATCATACATACAGTTCTGAGACACACAAAACACAATGACAACATTCAGCAGAAAAGAAACAAAACCCAAAACGCAGGGACGATGAAGATGGAAATGAGAATGTATTCAAGTTTCGAAACAGGGATTTTGGTCAGCTGGGACTGTGATTACACCGGACCCTTCGTACGAATTTCACGTCAAAAACCAAACTATTTTCTCTTCGTACAATGAAAACAGATTCGGTATACTATACATTATTGTTAAGAGCAGTACGGAAAGACATGCCGGTATCGCAGACTCGGCCAACTTTATCGCAGTAAACAGCGGTCCAAGTTCAAAACGCTCGACGTAGAGTCGACAAAGAACGATTCAGTAAACAAAAATGGCCGACTTCTAAAGGGCGTGGGCTCGAAAAAGGGGGCATAACTCTAAAGGAGTCAAATTTTCAGGTGTATTATTTCCCTTGAGCGATTTCCGAAGTACGCCTATTATCACTGATTTAATGTCTAATTAAAACAAACACGGTATAATAAATTCCGTCTGTGCTGCCAATTTACACAGCTTTCACTGGGCCAAAAGGTTCGTCCTTGTGATGCCATGATAAAAGTTATTCTCACGTCCGCGCACACTGCTTGATGTGGCAATAAAATATATACGCACCTCCTTGCCGACTTGTAAGTGAGGCTGAAGACTTTTGCACCCCAGTGTCAACTGACCAGCCGGCAGACATCACACACAGAGGTCACGATCCAATCCATAATAATGGTCACATAGCCAGCAGGGGGCTGGATCCGGTAAGACTCGCGTTATAAGAGTTGATTTCAATAGTATGTACCAGGCATAACTTATTAGAATCACGCTTGAGTAACTATTATTTTCACAGCCCTTGTTCCTGAGCCAGTTGTGCCAGCAAAGTTTATTACAGAAGGTGTTCTATTTTCTGTGAATTGCGACATCTCGAGAGTCAGCTTCAAAGAGGAAGTCAAGAAAGTGGAAATGGTATCCATTTATTTTTCGTCACTATTCAGCCCTCCAACTATGTTAGCTCAGTACAGCTTCCCAGAAGAAGGAACGGACACATTTGGTGAAATAAAGGTTAGTGATTTTTTTTTTTTTTTTTTTTTGCCTTCTTAATCTCTTCCTCCTCCTCGATCTTCTTCTACGTCCTCTTCTTCTTCTTCTTGTTTGCTTCCTCCACCTTCTTCTTTTCCCTCCTCGTCTTCTCCTCCTTCTCTCCCTCACTCTTCTTCTTTTTCATCTTCTCACCCTCCCTCCTTCTTTATCATTTTCTCTTTCTTCTTTTTATTTTTCTTGTGGTTTTTTTTTCATCATTGTTCTCCTTCGTCTCCCTGTTTCCTCCTTGCCATCATTCCAAAGTCATGTTCACAGACCGCAGTGGGCCACGACCTGGGTGGATGCAGTCCACATCGA
The DNA here is from genome assembly GCA_033807755.1 of Ellobium chinense. Taxonomy (NCBI): domain Eukaryota; kingdom Metazoa; phylum Mollusca; class Gastropoda; order Ellobiida; family Ellobiidae; genus Ellobium; species Ellobium chinense. The sequence continues at coordinate 58,315 of JAWQUT010001008.1, forward strand.
TAACCACGCCCATCCCCTTGACCTCTATCGTCTGCATTAAAACAATAACAACAACAACAAAACAACAACAACAAAACAACAACAACAACAACAACAACAACAACAACAAACTACTGCAAATATTATTGTTGCCATCGTTTCAGAAAATCCCCAAGGGAAGAAGCTGGGACATTATATTTGAGAAAGGAAAGCCCCGTGTTATAGAAGGACTTGAAATGCAAATATCAATACTGGTGACGGACGCCAAACTTGAGGACCAAGGCAAATATTATTGCCATGTAGCATATATTGACGAGGACTTAAATCTTTCTGAAGTGACTGGGGAGCAAAATGTGTCCGTTATTCGTAAGTAGTCGCAACGTCAGTACATGTTTGGAGTGCCAAATCTATGTGGGGATACGGCATTTATACTGCCACTATCTGCAGAAAAAAAGTGGCCTCATAGTGCACCATATGGTCGCTTTCGTTAAAATGTAAAACATTAAAATAACATAATTGTAAAAACAAAGTGTCGAAAATAAGTCAGCCTAGCTCACATCACATGCAACTCCTTTTTTTTTCAGTTACATAACTTGTTTACCAACAGCCATACACTTTATTCAGCCATTCGTGATTCCGAGCCTCACTCTCCGGCCGTGGCCACTTTGAGGCGGTTTATCCTGGTTGACTGACCTGTACCAGTGTTGGCTCCTAAGCTCGTGTGTAACGGTCTACCCTCCTTGCATCTGACCAAGCCCATAAGGTCTACATCTCCAACTGGTCTTAATGCAGGTTCTTCCGCGAAATTTGTCAGCATTATTCACATTACTGGATGTGCGCGTGAAAGTGCTTCATCCAAATAAATATACATGTTTTACATAGACACCAACCACTGACCATATTAGGTTTTTGCTATACGCCTAGGTGTAGGGGCGTGGGTATAAAATCCCTCAAAAACGATGACCATGTGACTATGAACAAGGTCGTAATCACGAGGATACATCCTTGAATCTAGCTAGACATCGCGTGACTATAATCTAGGTTACATGTAAGAGAGAGGTTGACTTCATTAAAAAAAAAAAAAGAACAACTAATGATAAAACATAACATTCTCTAAAGTACTCTAAAGAGAGAACCTAAATGTAATGAAAGGAATGATAACTGCTATACAATAAAGGGAGCTGATTTGCCTCTAAGCGCCCCCGTACCCCCTTTTTTTTCTGTTTCCAAAAGTATTACTCTTAATTTTATTATTTTTAATATTAATATCAATATTATTACTAATAGTAGTAATAGTAGTAGTAGTAACAGCAGCTGCTGCAGAGTAGTGGCTGTGTTGATAGCGGTATCAATGGTGTTATTAGTAGTAGTAGTAGTGGTGGTAGTAGTAGTATTTATTACTGTCACAATCTTATTATTCAGTCTTATTATCTTCAGACTGTTCGACATGTGAGGATGAGTGCAGCAGATGCAAAGGAAAGCAATGTAGCCAACCTGACGGGTATTGTGCAAGTAAGTACAGTAGGTATCAGGAAAGCAACGATCATTTAACCACACGTCTGTGTCATGGGTACCTTGTCATACCCAGTCAAAGAAATTGGCAGAATGCTAATGGTCGGTGTCTTTTAATGACAGCGGCATCGTCTGCTCCGCGGGAAGATGTAAAAATCCAAGAGCAATCAGGCCTGCTGGAGTAATAATAGTGTAAAGTCACGTGAGCAGACATTAGCGTGATACGATCATTATACGCCGTGTTTTATTATTATTGTATAATTATTATTATTATCATCATATAATGTACACTGTTCATGCTAAAAAACTCGCCCCGAGTTTTGTTTCGAAATTTCGAGGGCGATGTATATGCCCTGATACAATCTGCCCATCCATTAATTCTCACAGCGCGAGGTTGCTTGGGTCCAGACAACAGCTGCCTGCGTGGCCACTGTTACTGATAATGAACGTTGCGCGTGGTGTCTGCAAGCCGGCCAGATGACACTAAATTTTAGCGCCGATTTCAAAGGTCGGCAAGGAGATGGGTATAATATATTCTGTTGCCGCACGCAGATGAAGGGAGCGGATGGTAGTACAAAATCCAAAATCACACCACGAGGGTTTACAATTTGTGACACAGCTGCAGTGGGTAGTCTAATTACTGATTATCTCCACATTATATGGAAATAGCGAATAAAAAAAAACAACACAAAACATACAGGCTGTACCACAAATTCACCATAAACAGTGAACCATGGCATGGAAAGGGTAACTGTGGGTTGCAATGTTGCACATGGCACTGTGTTGAACTCCGGTTGGACCCTGAAGTTTAGGAACGTTCCGTAGTGCAATAATTGGACGCAACTCTAGTTCCTGGCTTAGAGTTTGGAACGATAATTATGGTAATGGGACAGAAAGGAAAATGGGACAATCTCTAGACAGTATTATCAGTGTCTAGGTATTCTCTTATTCAGCCATGCCACAAACCCTAAGCAAGCTTTATGCGGGAATATCCTATGCTATCCCGCAAGAAAAAAAAAAAAAAAGAAAAGACAGACTGAGGCCAGTGTCCAGCAACCAAGGTATGATTTAAGGGCGCACATGCATATCAAACGAAGTTTTTTTTTTTCCATTTTCCAGTACTTTTCCGTTTTCCAGTACTTTTCTTCTTCGTGTGTTGTTTAGAGTGCCCACCTAACCAATCTGGCGTAGAAAGAACATCTATCCGAAACGACATGTGTTTTATGACACAATAAGGAGGCTAGAGTGAACGGGATTGAGCCTTTTCGTTAGGGGTTATTCTCCTTCCCCGAACAGCAGAGGCCTTTGGCAAATTATGACTTCATTTAAGTTCCAGCAGCTGCACACATCCATATCTCACAATGCATTATTCAGCTTTCAATTAAAGTTCTGGTCATCCAAAGTCAAATACACTTTTATTCGAATAATAACGTATCATAATCATAGATAACATGGTCTCTAGGACGACCCAACCTTCCTTTAAGATTGTAGGTACATTGTGCATTAGTTTACCTCAGTACCATAGGGTTCCCCCAAAGGCTTACGCTATTAGGTAGAAGTTGGGACTGAACCCAGGAGGGGCATGGGTGGTGGTGGTGGTGGGGGNGGTTGTCCAAATGGTTTCTACGGCCCTTTCTGTCAGCTTACGTGCAATCCATTCTGTGCAAACCAGTCGTGCGAACGGGAAACTGGCCAGTGTGGTAAGTAGATTTGGACGAATGTGGGATACAAGTAGTTTGGTGACCGTACACTCGTCAGCCGATGCCCACTGAATCGATGTACATAACTAATCTGCTGGATGACAGAACGCGTGCCCTTCTTCGCCAACGTTCCCTGTGACGGTATGCATAATCTTTGCGTTAATTAAAGCACTGCGGTAACCACGGGAAACATTAGTGGTGTTCTCTGTGATTAACGCAATACGTTAACTAACGTATGGATTATGCATACGGCAACTGGTATTGCTATTAGACTGTTATAGGATATAAACTAAGTGGTCATTTGCAAATCTGTGCAGTTTCCCCATAGATTTGTCTCACAGTCAACTGGCTATTGCCATAACCGTTTTCTTAGTTGTGCTAGGAGAGGGCAGTCCTACAAATCATATTGTTGTGTTTGGTCTGGACACTTAAATCTACCGTTTTGACGATTCCAGAGCAAGCAAGAGGTAATTTCCAGCGACCCTTTTGGGGAGATCATGATTTAGAGTTCAAAGTGGGGTTAGTATGGTACCAAAAACTAAATAAATAAAACGTGTACATTTTGACCGCCTGCTTGGCTTGTCTATCCCATGCCGAAATGAAGCATACTAAGCGGGATACAAAAATTAAATAATGATCGGGTTACGTAGTGCTCACCCTTAATAATATCGAATGTATTTGTTCATCCAGACATTGACTGCAAAGGCGTGCGTTATGGGCGGAACTGCAAAACAGCGTGTACATGCTCAAAGGGGAGAAAATGCTACCCAGTCAGCGGAGAGTGTATGCTTACATGTTTTCCGAGATACTCATTAAAAACCTGCAAAGACGGAAATTGTGATTCTCAGTGCGGTAAGTTTGACACGTTTATTGATAAGATCAAACTGATATTGTCACAATCAACTGTGAAAGACAGCGTACGTAGAACTATCCAAAAATATAAAAAAAACCCCAAAAACAACAACAACAACAACAACAACAACAACAACAACAACAACAAAGTAAGGCTTTGGCTACTGTTCATGCAAGTGGGTAGGATCTGAGACATTGTCTAGTTTGTTAACGAACCCCTCTTTAGCTGTAGATGTGGTTGCACGTCTTGTGATGAATTAATTTAAGGATGAATGATTCACTCTTACACTCACCACGTATTCAGGATACCACCCTCTCTCGGGCCTCCCCACCTCCCGAACAAAAAGTCAGATTTGAATATGGTAAAAGGGGTAAACAAGAAACTGGGATTTGAACTAAAAGCACAGTACAATATATATTATGGGTTGCTGGTTAAATTTGAGTTAGTTGATCTACTTATATAACAACAAACAATAAAGCAAACTAGTTTATTATTTTACTCTCCCCTCCCCTTACCTTTTTTACCCTCCCCTCCCCCCCCCTTTTTTTTTAACACGACGTTTCTTAATAGCTATATTCACATTATTACAGATCACTAGTAGTACACAACTTTATATATTTATTTACTTAGGTCATACTCTTTAATAGCAGTACCATTGGTTCCTGGTGTCATGCTTATATTATGCCTAAATATATTTTTATTTTTTGCGTGGAATATTCATTACAATGGGCAAGTGTTAACGTAAGTTATAGATGTTATCATTTCTTTCGTATTGTAAAATGCATGAGTGAGTCATGGGGTGGTGAATGCTGTTCTTCGCATTTAACTATTCAACATGCTACAGATACTTTAAGTAGACAATAAAATTAATTATATATTCCGTTATAATGACACTAATGCCAATTGGTAACATTCCAAGAAGATATATGGTGATAGAGAAAACATGATTATTTCAAGCCTTACTGTTTGGATGTTAAGTATATGATCGATCATATATTATATAATACCTTTTTGCATTCCGTAGAGTAAAAATAACCATTTTGGAAGCGACACGACAGACACATGCTGAGAAAATAAAAAAAATAATTAAAAAATTAAAAAATGGAATATGTATGACGACATTAAACACATAAATTCAAACCTCATTGTGTGGATGTTATATGTATACCCGAGCTTACGTGATACCCTTTTGTATTCCATATAATAAAAATGATTAGTTTGGAGGCAACAATAGAGACAAGTGCTGAGAAAAAAAGTTAAACGAAAGTAAAAAAAAAAAAAATGGGCACGAAACTATTTTTTCCAGACTGCAAAGACGTATACTTTGGAAAAGAGTGTGGGGAAGATTGCTCAGATCACTGCAAAAAGGGAACGTGTGATTCCACTACAGGGGCATGTCGTAAGTAAGACTAGGCCTCGAAAATGTGCCATACTAAACATGCACTTTGATCATTAGTACTACCTGTTAATAGGATTCACGCACTTGATTCATTCAGTAAAGAACTGTTTTTTAGCCTCAGCTGTGATTGGACGCATGGCCAGCATCTTTCATCCATTGATGGAGTCACAAACATTACAGCTCACCTTCTCCCTCCCCACTTACCCCCCCCCCCCCCNCCACACACACACACACACCCCGCTCCCAAAACTGTTCAGACTTACTGTATTTATTCCATCAAACTTCATATTGTTACTCGTCATCCGAGCTGCGTTATCTATATGTATATATAAAAGTGGACTTGAGGAGCAATGTTCAGGAACTCCTCCGTTATTACTTAACCTACGCGTTTGAAATTTTGCAGGCGTCAACAGCATCCAGACCTATGTGGTCAGGACCCAATGTACAAAAAAATCGATGCAAACTGCTTTCCCCGATTTTATAGAAAATAGTTTGGCTTCAATTTGTTTACTTAGCTGCAAACAACAGGACAAGGAATGTTGTCTATACTGAAATGCTACAATGAATACTTTGTCAAAGTTCTCAAGAACACTGTAGTGAGAGGCTAAAGTTTGATTTCTCGACGGATTCTATGGGATTGTATTTCACATTTTATTTTATCTAAGGACCCATCAAATGCAGCAAAATCCTTTGATCTTTCGAGATCACTGAATTTTTCAGCATATATTCTAGATTTCACAGTAGCTGTCCCTAAGTCATATCGCGGGGTATCATCCGCGTATCTTCACTCAGTGGGAATATGTATAGATGGCCGGTAGACTGGGGATTGGTGCAACGTGTATTATACCGTACGATGATGACTCACAGTGATAATGGATCGGTGTAAAATATAAAGGAAGCAGTCTTCCTGTTAAAACTTCACAATCCAAGCCTAGCAGTCTACCTGTAAATCATATGATGATACTCTGCAAAGTGCATATTATTTACATGTACGGTGACTCCTCAAATGTGGTAAACGTTGAAGCTATTTTTTTTTTTTTTTGACAAAGCTAAAGTCAAATTTCCTGCTGATATCTTTTCTGGCTACGAAATCACAAAACGCATTCACCCTATGCTTAAAAAAAAGGAAATGGTGACTTTTTACACACAATATATGAATTCGGGAAAAAAGAGAAGTGATATAAAAATTTATGAAGAGTGAGTTCCACATTTGCTGCTAATATCTAATTCTTCATTGATGTTTTTTTCAAAATATATTTAATGGACTCGGATGCAATTTATTTGGAATTACCAAACGCACACACAACCACAGCTGTAGAACAATGTCTGTGTTTACCGTATTGACAATAGTAATGGTAGCCATCAGTGCCCATTAAAACGTCATATTATCATATGAAATAGGTCACGCACCTACTGATGTACACATTCCATCATAACAGTGGCAGTGGTGTCAGTGGAATCTGAGTCAGTTTATGAAAAAATAGGTAAGGTTGAGTGAGATTTTTTTTTTTTTATTCAAATGGAGTCAGATCTATTTACGCCACGTTACCCGAGAAACCCAGCTTTGACGGTGACACCATCAGTCACTTGTACTCAACTCACCAGCGTGACAAGTTGGTGGTTCATATCCAATTATGCACCCACCAAAGCAGGCACCGTTGGTGTGGTTACATGCCGACTTCTGTGCGATATTTGCTGGGATTTCAGCACAGTTCTCGCTGCAGTTTTGCATGCAGTCCCCCCTGCCAAAGGTGCCCGGGGGGCATGCTGTTTATATAAGATAAGAAAACAAAGTTTGTTGATGTTAAAACTAGTGCCTATAATTATACATGTTATCGATGATCTCAGGCACAAACTACCTAAGTTCAAGATTGGGGTCAGACTGTTATTGGTTTCTACAAACAGCTAAAACATACCGCTGTGCATCAATGACCATAAATTAATATTTCTGCAGAGAACTTACAGGAACTATATATATATATTACAACTATCAAGCAATCTTTCTGTTATGGGTCAAACCATCTTAGTCGGGCGTTGCTGTCACTGAGGTTTTAGAATCTTCAATCACTCACGCCCAATCATGGCAATTATGAATATACGATGTAAATTTAGTGATCGCTGTTTCTGCAATAATTTCTACACTAACATTAGTTGTAATTAAACGCGTAAGTCTTAGTTTATGATGAAGCCGTGAAAGCATAACTCGGCTAAATCTAGCCAGAGGTAACAAAACGCCTATGGCACTCCATGGAATTACCTCTGGTATTGGCTCAAACCATCCAACTCGGCAGACGGCGCAAAACGGAACTCGATTTTAGTTTTGAGACGTATAGACTTACAAATAAACCATTAAAAAACGTTTGCTCTTTTTAACATACATGATTTAGAAAATAATTCATTTCATTTGTTTCTTGTAGATCCAATGATTGACGCAACGATATAATCACTTTTTTCTTCCTCCTGTAAAATTTCCTTTCTTAGACTTAGACGGTATCGTGCCCGGCATCATCGTTGTCTATCTATCTATCTATCTATCTATCTATCTATCTATCTATCTATCTATCTATCTATAATACTAATACACAGGGTTTGTTGGCATAAAGCTTAGAGAATAGGGTTTGATAATAGAAACATCATATTTAATAACTGTCATTAATCATGCATGGAAGTCTCATATCCACTATCACACCTACCAACACAAGCACCACTGCTGATGTCACATGTCGTCTTGTCTGTGCTATCCTCTGGGTTTCGGATGCAGCTATCGTTGCACTTCTGCATGCAGTCCTGGCCAAAGGTGCCAGGGTCACACGCTGTGATATAAACAAAAGAGAACATATTGTTGTAATACAAACATCAGTGCTAATATAAAGAGTTTATTGATATAGAATTTAGACAATGGGGACTAAAAATACGATTTGCTAACATAGAAAGATTTCTAGAGTTTGATGAGCTGTGCCTATCAGGACTACATTTTTTGGATTGTATTAGGAGATTGTCTAATCAATTTACATCTACGTCTGAGGACAGCATGATCATCTTTAATGTGAGAGCAGCTTCGAATGGTCCCAGTTCTTGTGCTAAGAGACATCAACTTTCTAACAAAGAGAGCGATGGTTTGATAAGAGAAAGTGGTTTTTTTTTTTTTCGAAATCCCATGATTCCTAATGGGACAAAACTAGATGGCTCTGTCCTCTAAAGGACGTCTGCCCGAACACACACCATTTTTCACACGTCAAATGTGCCCCGCCAACAGAAAAGAATGTAACGTTTACATGTATTCTGTCTCATCCCATCCCCCCCCCTCCCCACCCCCGGACCATGCCCCGCTGGTGCTCACAAATGTTTATTCTTTGCTTACTCAGATTTCAGGTGAGTGTTTCTCTGCACTCATGTATGCAAATAGGCTTGTGATTAAACCTGATCTTGATTTCATCTAAATAGTAATTACTGGAGTTTTGTAGATAACCTAATCATATTACATTACATCTGACCTCGACCCCGTAGCAAACTTTCGCTAATTGTTCATCTTATAACCGAATAACCAGGGAAATGGTTTGGCA
>JAWQUT010001008.1:80173-94055 GCA_033807755.1 Ellobium chinense
AATATATATATATTTCACAGAGTATTTTACCTGCTTGGTCCTTATAAAGTGATAACCTATACTGCTACTGTACCACATCATTAATACACGGATCTAACTCCATGTTGCAAACAAGTCGATGTTGGTTACATAATGCCGTATTCATAGAATTTGGTGGCCATATTAGTAATAATTAATTTCACTCTCTACGCTAGACAGACACCAATTACATGCCAATAAAAAGAAACAAACAAAAAAAAAAGCTGAACTATGTATATATTATTATAATTCCAGATTGCGAAGACGGATACTATGGAAGCAACTGCACTGAAGAATGTTCAAGCGGCTGCAAAGGTGGAAAGTGTAATCTCACAACAGGAGACTGTGGTAAGTAATGATAACGAAGACATCTGGTCAAACGCTGTCACCGTTTTAATAGAATATCATCCTGGTCGCAAATATTTACCATCGTTCTCCTTATCAGTGTGTCTCGTTGTTTGGAAGTTTAGTGAATGCCAAATAACAGCAGGACTATATTTATTTGGTCCGTGTAGTTTTGAAAAAGGGGGATTTCCATGCATGTTTGAGCTCTCCTTAACAGAGAAGGTATAAGAGGTACTTTTCTCGTAGTTGTTCGCCAGTCACACTAATGAAGAATACACACCAACTACATGTTGGTTACAAATGTGACGTCTTATGCCGTCACTAGGAGTGAAAGCTTAGTAACATGGCAGCAACCATGTGCACGGTCAACTATGATTATACCTAGTTTTATCAACAGCTTTGTGTCAGTGGATGTCGTGCTTAGAATCAACAATGGATTGCATGCTAGTAAATGAAACAAACTATAAGTATGGTAAACAAGACTTGCACATTAGTACATTCTTGCTCTTCGTATTAGTCGCAGCCATTCTGGCTTACCAAGAGCTTAAAGACAAATAGTTCTATTCGTAAGGACGGCCATTTTGCTACAAGGCAACAGTTTATGGTATTATATTCCAGACTGTGAAGATGGTTACTACGGAAATAAATGTTCAGACAAGTGCCCGGACAACTGTAAATTCGGGAAATGTATTACTGCAACGGGAGAATGTGCCAGTAAGTACGAAAAGGGAAGGGTACAAGACAGTTCGATGACCCCCCCCCCCCCCCCCCCCCCCCNCCCACACACACACACACACACCCCACGTACTTAGCTTCACTCTTCCTCCTAAAAAAGATGCTTTCACTAGACAAATAGTTCACTCGCAACAGTGTACTAGAATTTATGTGAGAAAACGTAGCAATACATATATTTTTGCTATGGTGTGTCTCAGTATAATCATTATTATTGTTATTTACTATTATATCAGCCGTTTTACCACCCCTACCCCCGTTTTTTTTTTGTTGTTGTTTATGGTCGTTTTTGAATCCATTTTGGGTGAGGAAATAAATATGTTTGCATTTACTTCATATTTTTTTTTGTTTTTTTTTAATGTAATCTAATCATGTTTGAGCTAGCACAGTGTTGTTTGATGATGCCGAGGAAAAATAAAAAGTTGGTTTGGGAAGGGGTGAAGAGGGTAGGAGGTGAGGAGAGGAGGGGGTGGGATCAGCAATTACGCTGAATAGTGTGACGATGCACGGCATGTCCACTAAGAGTATCAGGGGAAAGTGCATAATACGTGGTTTGTGACTAGTACTTTGAAACTAAAGACTGTGAACACTAGGATTTCGCTGTTGGTCTCTCAGACCGAACGGATTGTGTTGTGTAGTCTTTGGGGAAAACAAAAACACTTCATTCTCCTGTCCCAGCTTGAATCAAGTGTAAATGAATACCTGCTTTTATAAGCTGGGTTGGGAAGGGGGGAGGAGGGGATGGGGGGTGGGGGACAGAAATGACTAAGACACTGCGTCGTCTGCGGTCAGCAATAACGTTGTTACTTGTTTTATATTATAAGTATACGAGTTCATCAACGATGAGTATTGTAGTATGTCTTTCTCTATCTATACACACATATAGAGTAACAGATTGCTAATCATTGATAACGATATTATATCCTCAGGATGTAATGATGGGTATTTTGGTAAGAGGTGCACGGGAAAATGCCCAGCCAACTGCAAAGACAGAAAATGTAATTTTACAACAGGGGAATGTGGTAGGTACTAATAAGTAGGACATCTGATCAAATCATGTTTTCTCCAATAAAATATATACTGTTGAACTATTGACTATGGGAATGCACATATTTGGAGGTAGTCTAATTATTTACTTATCCATTTAACCGGATTGCAGAATGGTTCCTTCTCGTTGTAAATACAGATTATTCATTAAAGAAAGAAAATACATGATATGTCGATTTTTGATATTACTGCATTATTATTGTTTATTTACACCATATTGACGATGTATGGTTGTGTTTGATATAATATAGGTTAATAAATTGAATGTGCTATTCAGACTGCTATTCAGAATGCCGACGAGAGAATCTGGTATAATATGAACAGGCTATTGATTTAACAACCTATGTTACGGTCGACATTAGACAGGAACCAATCATATGCCATTGAAAAAATGTTTTTTTTTTTTTTTTCACATAGTATATTACCCGTTTGGTCCTTATAAACTGATAACCTATAGGCCTACTGCTACTGTACCACATCAATAATACAGGGATCTAACTCCATGTTGCAAACAAGTCGATGTTGGTTACATAATGCCGTATTCATAGAATTTGGTGGCCATGTTAGTAATAATTAATTTCACTCTCTAAGCTACACAGACACCAATTACATGCCAATAAAAACAAACAACAACAACAACAAAAAAAACCAAAAGCTGAACTATGTATATAAACTATGTATATATAATTCCAGATTGCCAAGACGGATACTATGGAAGAAACTGTACTGAAGAATGTTCAAGCGGCTGCAAAGGTGGACAGTGTAATCTCACAACAGGAGACTGTGGTAAGTAATGATGACGAAGACATCTGGTCAAACGCTGTCACCGTTTAAATAGAATATCATCCTGGTCGCAAATATTTACCATCCTTCTCCTTATCAGTGTGTCTCGTTCTTTGGAAGTTTAGTGAATGTCAAATAACAGCAGGACTATATTTATTTGGTCCGTGTAGTTTTGAAAAAGGGGGATTTCCTTGCATGTATGAGCTCTCCTTAACAGATAAGGTATAAGAGGTACTTTTCTCGTAGTTGCTCGCCAGTCACACTAATGATGAATACACACCAACTACATGTTGGTTACAAATATGTGACGTCTTTTGCCGTCACTAGGAGTGAAAGCTTAGTAACATGGCAGCAATCATGTGCAAGGTCAACTATGATTATACCTAGTTTTATCAACGGCTTTGTGTCAGTGGATGTCGTGCTTAGAATCAACAATGGAACGTATGCTAGTAAATGAAACAAACTATAAGTATGGTAAACACGACTTGCACATTAGTACATTCTTTGCTCTTCGTATTAGTCGCAGCCATTCTGGCTTACCAAGAGCTTAAAGACAAATAGTTCTGTTCGTAAGGACGGCCATTTTGCTACAAGGCAAACATAAAACAGTTTATGATATTATATTCCAGACTGTGAAGACGGTTACTACGGAAATAAATGTTCAGACAAGTGCCCGGACAACTGTAAATTCGGGAAATGTATAAGTGCAACGGGAGAATGTGCCAGTAAGTACGAAAACACAACCTACGCACTCAGCTTCACTCTTCCTCCTAAAAAAATGCTTTCACTAGACAAATAGTTCACTCGCAACAGTGTACTAGAATTTGTGAGAGAAAACGTAGCAATACATATATTTTTGCTATGGTGTGTGTCAGTATGATTATTATTATTGTTATTTACTATTATATCAACCGGTTTACCGCCCCTACCCCCGTTTGTTTGTTTTGTTGTTTTTTTTTTGTTATTTATGATCGTTTTTGAATCTATTTTGGGTAAAGAAATAAATATTTTTTGCATTTACTTCATTTTTTTGTTTAATATAATCTAATCATGTTTAAGCTAGCATAGTGTTGTTTGATGATGCCGAGGAAAAAAAAAGTTGGTTTGGGAAGGGATATGAGGATAGGAGGTGAGGAGAGGAGGGGGTGGGATCAGCAATTACGCTGAATAGTGTGACGATGCACGCATGTCCACTAAGAGTATCAGGGGAAAGTGCACATCACGTGATTTGTGACTCGTACTTTGAAACTAAAGACTGTGAACACTAGGATTTTGCTGTTGGTCTCTCGGACCGAGCGGATTGTGTTGTGTTGTCTTTGGGAAAAACAAAAACACTTCATTCTCCTGTCCCAGCTTGAATCAAGTGTAAATGAATACCTGCTTTTATAAACTGGGTTGGGGAGGGGTTAGGAGGGGATGGGAGGGGGTGGATAGAAGAGACTAAGACATTGCGTCGTCAGCGGTCAGCAGTAACGTTGTTATTTGTTTTATATTATAAGTATACGTATTCATCAATGGTGATTATTGTTCTATGTCTTTCTATATCTATACCCACATATTATAGTGTAACAGTTCGCTAATCATTGATAACGATATTATGTCCTCAGAATGTAATGATGGATATTTTGGAAACAGGTGCACGGGAAAATGCCCAGCCAACTGCAAAGACGGAAAATGTAATTTTACAACAGGGGGATGCGGTAGGTACTAATAAGTAGGACATCTGATCAAATCATTTTTTCTCCAATAAAATATAATACTGTCAAACTGACTATGGGAATACACATATTTGGAGGTATTCGAATTATTTATTTATCCATTTAACCGGTTTGCAGAATGGTTTCTTCTCGTTATAAACACAGATTATTCATGAAAGAAAGAAAATGCATGTCAAATTTATGATATTACTGCATTATTATTGTTTATTTACACCCTATTAACGATGTATGGTTGCGTTTGATATAATTGATAATTAAACGAGGTTTAATGATGTTTAATTGTTATTCCACTAGCTGTTTGAACGAAGGAGTGAAACGAGAGAGTCCCGCGCATGCGCCTCGGTCATCTTCACAGCATGAGAATGAACATTAATAATGGGAATAGGGAGGGTGGGCGTTTTACCCCTTCGTTTAAACAGCTAGTGAAATACCAATTGAACATCATTAAATCTCGTTTAATTATCAATTCCACTGCACTATTTGAACGAATACGGAGTAAAACGAGATCTTCAAAGCGTTCATTCTCAACAAATCAACTGGAGAACTGGACTACAAACAAAGCATCCTACCGCTTTATTTCTGTTCGGCCACTACTGCTTCAGCAAACCTCTGACCTTCCTCAATTGGTTTATTGTAAAACCTGGCAATTGTCTCTGCTCTCCTCCATCCAACACTTTTCATGATAGTTGCCAAAGATACCTCCTTGAGAAGAGTTTTACTAGTAGCTGCAGCTCGTACAGAATGTGGTTTGAACTGATCCATATTGATTTTGGAATCCTTCATCACCAGTTTCGTCCACCTGGCCAACGTATCCCTAGAAATAGCTTTAAACGGAGTTTTGAAACTGATGAACAACTGACTGGTTGTTCGAGCAGCTTTTGTTCTTTTGAGATATGCCTCCAGGTAAGTCATTGGACAAAGTGCTTTGTCAGCAAATTTTGGAAGTTCAATATCTGGCATATGATGTGTTGCCGATGAAGTTTTGGTCAAGTCTGAAATTCTTATTTTCAAACAATCATCCTCAAACAAAAGATCTTCCACTTTGATTTTTACTACAGAGCCTCCACGTCTTCCTGATAACAGAAATAACAATACAGCTGCCTTAAGTGAAAGCTTCTTCAGTGAAATCCTTTCTGGAGGATGCCATGTTTTGAGTAATTCAAACACTTTGTTCACATCCCAAGCTGTCGAATATTTCGGAAAACTGGGTCTCTTGTTATAAATCCCTTTCATGAACCTTTTCACTGTAACTGTCTCCGAATCTTCCTGTTTTATCAATGTGAAAACTGCACTTTTTGCAGAGTTAATAGAGTTATAGCTGCATCCGTCTCGAAATAATTTGGTGAGAAATTCAATCACCTTAACTTCACAGTACGAAAGAGGATCTTCTTTCCTCTCACTACAAAACTGAAACCACTTCTTGATATAACTTTCACATTGTTTAATTGTGTTTGTTCTCCAGGATGACAAAACAATGTCTGTAGCTTCTGCTGATAGCCCTTGTTTCTGCATTCTTTCCCTGATAACCTACAAGCAATCAAAATCATTTTCTTTATAAGTGGATGTCGTTCAGCTGTATTTAATGGATTCACTAATAATTCCTTATCAGAAGGAAGGATAATAGGATCTTAAACCAGTAAATCCATCAGCTTAGGAAACCACATTTGTGTAGGCCACAAAGGAGCTACCATGAGAATCTCTGATGAATCTCTCTCTACTTTCTGCAACACAGCAGGAATAAGTGAAAAAGGTGGAAAACAATATCCTAGCCTGAAATTCCATTCCACATGAAAGGCATTGACATAAGTAGCTTGAGGATCAGGTTTCCAGGAGATGAATTTCTCCACTTTATAATTCAGCCTTGAGGCAAATAAGTCTATGTCAAACTGTCCATATTTAGACACCAGCAACTGAAAAACCTGTTCATTTAATGACCATTCAATGTTGAGATTAAAATCTCTAGATGCTCGATCAGCTTCCACATTAATTTTTCCTCCAATATGTGATACTGTGACAAAAATGTCATGATCTTTGCACCACAACCATAGCTCTCTAACTGCCTCATTCAGTCTAGTTTTTGTACTTCCCATCTTGTTTACACAAGTTACAGCTGTTGTATTATCTGAAAAGACCTGAATATGCTTGGAAAAAATGTCTTTGCAGAATGTTTGTAAACACAGTTTTATGGCAATGACCTCCAAAATGTTAATATGGAGCTTCTTTTCTTGTTCTGACCACAAACCACTTGAAGTCTGATTATCCCTGACATTGAAAATGCCCCATCCAATTGAGGAAGCATCACATTTTAGTGATAGATAAACTTTCTCTTGACTGATAGGTTTGGGAAACTTATCAATATTGTGAATCCACCATTTTATGTCTTGAATTAAAAACTCGGGTAATTTCACTGCCACTGCATAGTTACCTTTGTATTCCTTAAGCCTATCATTTCTAAAGATTTCCAATCTTTTATACCACACTGTTGCATAAACATTTGCTGGCTCCAAGGCCACAAACATGCCTATCAGTTCCGACAGCTCTCTAATAGTAATCTCCTCTTTTTGGACGATTTCAATACATTTCTGTATGACTTTATCTGATTTCTTTTTACTAGGTTTAACATTAAAAGCTTCACTATTGATAATAAACCCCAAAAATTCTATTTCCGTAGAACTCTGAAAACTGATTTTTCAGGATGGATTGTAAATCCAGCTTGATCAAATAGTCTAGATGTCTCCCTTATATTAGCTATACTGTCCTGCTGATTTGCACTCATTAGCAAAATATCATCAATATAAATGCTATTGATGAAGCTCTGTGCTCTCAAGGCAAACGTTATAGGTTTGGTAAGTTTAGTAAAAAGTCTTGGTGCATCTGTGTAGCCCTGTGGCATGCATTGAAATTCATATGTGTCCTTCTCAAGTGCAAACCGAAAGAAACGTTTATATTCCTCTTGAATGGGTACTGAAAAGTATGCATCTTTTAGATCTATCTTGGCAAAGAGACAATTTTTGCGAATCAATTTCAAAGTTGATTTCAGAGTTTCTATCTTGAAATGTATTTTCTTCACATATTTGTTGAGCTGCTTTAAGTTCAAGATTGTTCTATATGTGCCATCCTTTTTATTTCTGAGGAATACATTGGTTACAAACTGAACTTCTTCCTCCCTTAATTTACCTTGCACTTTTTAAATAATTCCTTTCTTTAAAAAAGACTGAATTTCCCGTCTGATGTGTATTCTCTCTTCTTCAGTAAAATTAAACTCTGGTTTTATTACTGACTTCTCTAGTGATACTTCAAAATTTATTCTGAGACCCTGAACATAATAATATCCTAAAATTTCTTCATCTTGGGTCATGGCTGTCCAAAAAAGAAAACTTTCCTTAATTTTTCCTCCAGTAAAGTCATCAGGAGTATTGTGAACTGAAAAGATGTTTACATCACTAACCTCTTTCCCTGTGTTTTTCAGTGTTAATTCTGGATTTACTGTTTTCGCTGAAATCCCTAGGGTTTGAATGTCGAAAATCCTGGATTCCTTTTCTTTCCGCGGAAATTTTGATTCTGTCCCCTGAATTCGTTCTTGCTTCCGCTGATCCAAGGACGAGGAGTTTTGATGTTTTTTGCTTTTTTGACCTTGCTTGTAAATTTCTCCTCTTCGTTTACATCCTTGATCATTTGTGTCAAATCTTTTCCTAATAAAAATTCAGTAGTTTTCTCTTTCTCAGAGTTACCCAGGAAAGGTTTCCTGCAGATGGGCTTTAATTCTTCTGACAGACCAAATTGGATTTTTTCAAGTCTTCTTTGGTTCAATTCTGCATAGGTTGCTACCGACAACTTAATCACTTCCCTCATATCTTGCTCCAATTCTGACAAATTGACTGGTTCTTTCTTCTTCTTGGCCTTCCTGACTTTGTCCAGAATTTGAACATTTTTACTCATTGTCTTGACCAAAAAACCTTGAGTTTTTTGAAGTTTCTTATCCCTTCCTTTTTGAGACATGGTCAAATTTTTCCAGATTTGTATATTTGTTTTGGGTACCACTAGGTTGGTGCAATTCTTTGGTCTTCTGATACTGTCACACAATTCTTTCAGTTTCTTTTGATCCACCTCTCCAATTACTCCA
The DNA here is from genome assembly GCA_033807755.1 of Ellobium chinense. Classification (NCBI taxonomy): domain Eukaryota; kingdom Metazoa; phylum Mollusca; class Gastropoda; order Ellobiida; family Ellobiidae; genus Ellobium; species Ellobium chinense. The sequence goes on from JAWQUT010001008.1 coordinate 88,940, forward strand.
CTGTTAATGGAACTAGCCAGACTTTCCGAAATGTCCTCTCCCACATTCTCTGCTCCCTTGAAAAAATCACCGAAATCATCATCTGAATCATCAATTTCTTCACTAATACCTGTATTGCCTTCTGATTCCTCTGACAAGTTGTCGAACATATCCTTCTCATTTTCTTCCTCCGAAGATATCTCACCTATTTCTCTCTTTCTTTTCCTTTGTGCCTTTGCATTGGACTTATCCGCTTTCTCCAATTTTCCTATTGTTTTATTAATCGTTTCCATAAAACTCTTCATTTGGTTTTCGATCCCACTAACTTTGTCAAAAATTAACTGACTATCTTAAGACGTGGAGGCTTCCTTCTTTCTTGAAACACCAAAACTTTGTTCAATACTAGGTTGAACCAATTTTTTCATCTGCCCTCTCTGAATGACATTTGCTTCTTCATTTTCCATCGAAGCACAGTCTTGTGACTGTTCACTTTCAGACTCTGCCATGATAGCCTAAATCTAGGCCCTAGTTCATCACAATTGGGCAAAATTCGCGACAAATTATCTGTCAATAATGTCATACGTCTAATAATCAGCTTGATCTAGACGTTAACTAGTCTAGACTAGTGAGCTATTGAACACTTAAGACTCGAATAGAAGTCTATGTGGTTCTGTTGCAGCAATCTGAAATTAGAGAACGAAAATCTGTCAACTGCTCATCTTAATAAACGTTACCTTAAAATTAGATCTAGATCTAGACACTCGACCTTAACACTCCTCTGAGAGTTCGAGTTTATTTGAAAAAGATCCTTGATCTTATTTTGATAGATCAAGATTTAATCTAGACGTCTAGACTAGATCTAGCTTTCGTTCTGTTGCACTAAACCCTGTTTAGCACATGTAGCCTAGTCTAGACTAGAGCTATTTCATTTTGTCAAGCTTCATGCCCAACACGTTCTGTTGGACCAAGCCCTGTTTGGCTCATGTAGAACGTTTCACAATTCACCATTTCATAGGCCTAGCACCCAAACCATGTTTGAGGCTTCAGTATCAGATCAATTAGGCCTGCATGTCGTTCTGTTGCACCAAGCCTTGTTTGGCACATGTAGAAAGACTTCGTGGATTCCGTTCTGTTGCACCGAGCCTTGTTTGGCACATGTAGAACGATCCGTAGTTTCTATAATGTCATCTACACCACTAAAACCCAAACTATTTCCCTCAAATGAAGAAGTAACAGTATCCAGAACTAATAACTTCATTTGAATCGTAATATCACTCCGATGGTTTACCAATCCAACGGATTACATTCTCCAAGTTGATTTCTACGATAACCATAAATGGCGGCGGGAACCGGAATGACCAAGACGCATGCGCGGGACTCTCTAGTTTTACTCCGTATTCGTTCAAATAGTGCAGTGGAATATAGGTTAATAAATTGAATGTGCTGTTCAGACTGCATAATGATGTAATGCCGACGAGAGAATCTGATATAATATGAACAGGCTATTGGTTTAACAACATATTTTACGGTCGACATTAGATAGGTACCAATCATATGCCATTGAAAAAAAGGAAAAAAAACACCAATATATATATATTTCACAGAGTATTTTACCCATTTGGTCCTTATAAAGTGATAACCTATACTGCTACTGTACCACTTCAATAATACAAGGATCTAACTCCATGTTGCAAACAAGTGATTGTTGGTTACATAATGCCGTATTCATAGAATTTGGTGGCCATTTTAGTAATAATTAATTTCACTCTCTACGCTAGACAGACACCAATTACATGCCAATAAAAACAAACAAAAAAAAAATAAACTGAACTATGTATATATAATTCCAGATTGCCAAGACGGATACTATGGAAGCAACTGCACTGAAGAATGTTCAAGCGGCTGCAAAGGTGGAAAGTGTAATCTCACAACAGGAGATTGTGGTAAGTAATGATAACGAAGACATCTTGTCAAACGCTGTCACCGTTTTAATAGAATATCATCCTGGTCGCAAATATTAACCATCCTTCTCCTTATCAGTGTGTCTCGTTGTTTGGAAGTTTAGTGAATGCCAAATAACAGCAGGACTATATTTATTTGGTCCGTGTAGTTTTGAAAAAAAATGGGATTTCCTTGCATGTATGAGCTCTCCTTAACAGAGAAGGTATAAGAGGTACTTTTCTCGTAGTTGTTCGCCAGTCACACTAATGAAGAATACACACCAACTAGATGTTGGTTACAAATGTGACGTCTTTTGCCGTCACTAGGAGTGAATGCTTAGTAACATGGCAGCAACCATGTGCACGGTCAACTATGATTATACCTAGTTTTATCAACGGCTTTGTGTCAGTGGATGTCGTGATTAGAATCAACAATGGAATGCATGCTAGTAAATGAAACAAACTATAAGTATGGTAAACAGGACTTGCACATTAGTACATTCTTGCTCTTCGTTTTAGTCGCAGCCATTCTGGCTTACCAAGAGTTTAAAGACAAATAATTCTATTCGTAAGGACGGCCATTTTGCTACAAGGCAACAGTTTATGGTATTATATTCCAGACTGTGAAGATGGTTACTACGGAAAAAAATGTTCAGACAAGTGCCCGGACAACTGTAAATTCGGGAAATGTATTATTGCAACGGGAGAATGTGCCAGTAAGTACGAAAAGGGAAGGGTACAAGACAGTTCGATGACCCCCCNCCCCCCCCCCCCCCACACACACACACACCCCACGTACTTAGCTTCACTCTTCCTCCTAAAAAAAATGCTTTCACTAGACAATATAGTTCACTCGCAACAGTGTACTATAATTTATGAGAGAAAACGTAGCAATACATATATTTTTGCTATGGTGTGTCTCAGTATGATTATTATTATTGTTATTTACTATTATATCAACCGTTTTACCGCCCCTACCCCCGTTTTTTTTTTTGTTGTTGTTTANTTTTTGTTGTTGTTTATGGTCGTTTTTGAATCTATTTTGGGTGAAGAAATAAATATGTTTGCATTTACTTCATACTTTTTTTTTGTTTATTTTTTTAATGTAATCTAATCATGTTTGAGCTAGCACAGTGTTGTTTGATGATGCCGAGGAAAAATAAAAAGTTGGTTTGGGAAGGAGTGAAGAGGGTAGGAGGTGAGGAGAGGAGGGGGTGGGATCAGCAATTACGCTGAATAGTGTGACGATGCACGGCATGTCCACTAAGAGTATCAGGGGAAAGTGCATAATACGTGGTTTGTGACTAGTACTTTGAAACCAAAGACTGTGAACACTAGGATTTCGCTGTTGGTCTCTCGGACCGAGCGGATTGTGTTGTGTTGTCTTTGGGGAAAACAAAAACACTTCATTCTCCTGTCCCAGCTTGAATCAAGTGTAAATGAATACCTGCTTTTATAAGCTCAGTTGGGAAGGGGGGAGGAGGGGATGGGGGGTCGGGGACAGAAATGACTAAGACACTGCGTCGTCTGCGGTCAGCAATAACGTTGTTACTTGTTTTATATTATAAGTATACGAGTTCATCAACGATGAGTATTGTAATATGTATTTCTATATCTATACACACATATAGTGTAACAGATTGCTAATCATTGATAACGATATTATATCCTCAGGATGTAATGATGGGTATTTTGGTAAGAGGTGCACGGGAAAATGCCCAGCCAACTGCAAAGACGGAAAATGTAATTTTACAACAGGGGAATGTGGTAGGTACTAATAAGTAGGACATCTGATCAAATCATGTTTTCTCCAATAAAATATAGACTGTTGAACTATTGACTATGGGAATGCACATATTTGGAGGTAGTCTAATTATTTACTTATCCATTTAACCGGATTGCAGAATGGTTCCTTCTCGTTGTAAATACAGATTATTCATTAAAGAAAGAAAATACATGATATGTCGATTTTTGATATTACTGCATTATTATTGTTTATTTACACCCTATTGACGATGTATGGTTGTGTTTGATATAATATAGGTTAATAAATTGAATGTCCTATTCAGACTGCTATTCAGAATGCCGACGAGAGAATCTGGTATAATATGAACAGGCTATTGATTTAACAACTTATGTTACGGTCGACATTAGACAGGAACCAATCATATGCCATTGAAAAAATGTTTATTTTTTTCACATAGTATTTTACCCGTTTGGTCCTTATAAAGTGATAACCGATAGGCCTACTGCTACTGTACCACATCAATAATACAAGGATCTAACTCCATGTTGCAACAAGTCGATGTTGGTTACATAATGCCCTATTCATAGAATCTGGTGGCCATGTTAGTAATAATTAATTTCACTCTCTAAGCTACACAGACACCAATTACATGCCAATAAAAACAAACAACAACAACAAAAAAAAAACAAAAACAAAAGCTAAACTATGTATATATAATTCCAGATTGCCAAGACGGATACTATGGAAGAAACTGTACTGAAGAATGTTCAAGCGGCTGCAAAGGTGGACAGTGTAATCTCACAACAGGAGACTGTGGTAAGTAATGATAACGAAGACATCTGGTCAAACGCTGTCAATGTTTAAATAGAATATCATCCTGGTCGCAAATATTTACCATCCTTCTCCTTATCAGTGTGTCTCGTTGTTTGGAAGTTTAGTGAATGCCAAATAAAACCAGGAGTATATTTATTTGGTCCGTGTAGTTTTGAAAAAAAGGAATTTCCTTGCATTTATGGGCTCTCCTTAACAGAGAAGGTATAAGAGGTACTTTTCTCGTAGTTGCTCGCCAGTCACACTAACGAAGAATACACACCAACTAGATGTCGGTTACAAATGTGACGTCTCTTGCCGTCACTAGGAGTGAAAGCTTAGTAACATGGCAGCAACCATGTTCAAGGTCAACTATGATTATACCTAGTTTTATCAACGGCTTTGTGTCAGTGGATGTCGTGCTTAGAATCAACAATGGAACGCATGCTAGTACATGAAACAAACATATAAGTATGGTAAACACGACTTGCACATTAGTACATTCTTGCTCTTCGTATTAGTCGCAGCCATTCTGGCTTACCAAGAGCTTAAAGACTTATACATCTGTTCGTAAGGACGGCCATTTTGCTACAAGGCAACAGTTTATGGTATTATATTCCAGACTGTGAAGACGGTTACT
>JAWQUT010001009.1:8879-20180 GCA_033807755.1 Ellobium chinense
TGATGTAAATAAATAAAAATAAATAAAGGTAGTTGATCGCCTATCAGTGTGCCATACTAATAAGACGGAATATCTTGCTCTTCTTTCTCTTTCTTACACTCTTACCTTACGCTGATCCTTTTCTCCTCTTCCTTTCTCTTTATCCTGTTTCTCTCTTCCCTATGTCAGTTGAGAATCATGGCAAACAAAAAGGCTAAATTTTGATATGCAGACTAAGTAACTAGACGGACATCGAAGAGATTACGGCAGGGAAATATACATTACTTGACAGAAAGAAAGAAAGAAAGAAAGAAAGAAAGAAAAAGAAAGAAAGAAAGAAAGAAAGAAAGAAAGAAAGAAAGAAAGAAAGAGAAAGAAAGAAGTGTCCAGGATGATGGTGTCTTTAAAATGCATAGAGAATGTAACCATTCTAGTCCATGGGCCAACTACCGCAACCCACCCCCCCTCCCCTGCGGATTTTATGTGATGGGTACCCACGTCAAGCCTGATATCTGAGGTTGTGATTTTTGCTTGTTAGCCAAAAATATTCCGCTGGGTGTAGGAATAGCACGCCTTTAAAGTTAACAACCTTTAATAAATCGCATCTTACACCTCAATTACAAATACCCAAACATCCCTGCTTCTTACCGTTTCCTAAAAAAAAATAAGCGACTGTTTTAGTAAGATTAGATGTTGGTTTGATGTTTTGTACCATCAATTTGCCCCTGGAAGTGGAAATGATACGTTTTTGAGAGAAATTTACCTGTAATGACCTTCTATATTCTTACATCGACCACCTGTCGTTTCTTGCAGATTAATTATTTATTGACAATTTTGGGTTTTTGGGACATAAATGAGTAATTTAACATGTGCAGATATGATTCATGGGGTTTTTGGCCATTCATCATGCCACGGACGTGAGAGTGACCCGTTTTTTGAAAGTACCTACCTTAAAAAATCTGCTCTCAAAATGCACATTTCGACGGATTTTTAAGACCATGGACTGAATATAGACACCCTCTCGCCCAAGGTGTGAGTGTCTACACCAAGCCTAACATATGAGATGTTGAAATAATTGTGTTTGCCTCTCCTCCCCCGGCGGATGTGGAAATGCCAAGCGCTTAAAGTGTGTATACCTTTAATAGTTTGCTTTTCAGGGACACCAGTGATTCTTGCTGGTTTTTCCTGCTATGGTATGTCTGAATGTGGATTTTAGGTTGTTTATCTTTCCTTGGAATGGAAAATTTTAACCTTTAAGAACCTTCTAGTGCATGCCTTAATCGTTTGCAATCGCCTTCAGATAACTTGTATTGAAATAAATCTTATTTCTATGCAATGAATATGTCGCTGGAACTGCCTAGATTTAAAAAAAAGCTGTTGTTTGCCTCTCATCCTTTCTGTGATGAGACAACGGTACGCCTTTAAGTGTCATTTACCTTTAAGAATCTGCTGATTTCTCGCGCTAAGAAACAGTTCAAGCTCTCATAATTTCGCCACCCCTTCTTATAAGGATTTTATTTGATAGGTAACCACATCAAGCCCGATGTATGAGGGTGTGATTTCTAGTTGTTAGTTAAATATATTCCGCTGGGTGTACAAATGGCAAGCTTAAGTTCCCTAACTTTAAAGTTTCGTGTCTGGTGGGCCAGTTGCAGAAACCGCAAACGTTCTGCTTCCTAACGTTAGCCAAAGGAAACGAATGGCTATTTCTGTAAGTGTAGATGCTTTTCTGATATTCTGTGCTGTTTATTCTCAAATAGATGTTGCAATCATACGAATTTTGGAACATTTTACTTATAAAAACCCATAAATCACCTGCATAACATGAAAAACACAGACACTAAAAAGACATAAAATAATCGCTTGGTGATACGTATACTTTGAATAAAATTTCCTCATACTTTATTCGCATTTTCAAGAAAAATGATTTGGAAATTATTAACATTTGTATCATAAACTTGTTTGGCAAACAGTGACAATCATATCAACATAAACCAGTTACATAACGTCATTATCAAGACACCAAAAGGCGCGTGTTACTGATTTCCTTATCCGCTTTTGCTGAATTTTATCCCAATCAATGGAGATGGCATTTTGATCTTAAGCCAAATATGTAAGACGAGCATTAAACCCTCCCTAAGTCAATGGTTACACACATGTTACTGGGCACTTTGTCAAGCAAACGAATTGCTATCAACATGATCTCTGTTCATGCATGTGATTTTTCGTTGTCAGACGAAACAAAGAAAACTAAAGACACTTCTCTATTATTTTCAAATGATGCCATCAACATGATCTTTAGGCATGCATGTGACTATTCCTCATCAGACGAAACAAATCTGAGGAAAGAAACATATGTATATTACATGTATATTATTTTTAGATGACCAAGTCCACTAATGATACAGAATTACACCAAAAAAAACCCCCAAAAACGGCAAAGATGATATTAAGGTTTACTTTCGCAGGCACCTGATAAAAAGAATTCATGAACATACCACCAAAGGTGTTAGCAAGCATGTCCATTTTATTCCATTCGACTTAAGTCTTACTGCTTACTGAGGTAACGAGAGGATATTATGCTTGATCTCCACATTCGTTTTTGCATGCATCTGACAAAATGGCAATGTTCAGACAATGCAACTGGGTAAATAAAAAAGCATATATTGTTCTCCTTCTTATGGAGCAATTATAACCCTAAATGCTATATACAAATCATTTGAACGATTTGGATAACTAACAGGCTAGAAGTATAAGCAGTAGCATGTTGAATTATGTAATATCGATGAGCAGCAAGTTCAAATAATTGCAATGAAAATAGCTTAATCATCTTAATCCTCGAAAACATGCCACTGCTCGAAACGTATTTCACGTGCACTTTCGTGAGTAGCCCTTTGCATTATAGAGCCATATGGAATTTAAAAGTTACGTAACCAAGACAGGATCCAAAATTAAGCAATAAGAATAATTATGTTTAAAGAGACATAAAGTCTCCTACCAAGTAAAAAGGGCAATATCTGAAACACACACAAGAAAAAAAAAACAACAGAAAAAAATTCTTTTGAGAGCCACATCTTCCAAATGCGCCTATTCACTAGTGACACACTACCTTACAATTAACAGTTTCTGGCTATTTCTATTAACGGAAGGATATTACAGGCTAAGCAGACTTTAAAATGAATCTTGCAAATGTGACTGTCTCTGTCTCTCAGTTTAGGAATCTTCCCGAAAAGATGACATCAGCCATGTTCAGTAAATCTGGTTCTTCGACATCCTCTTCCTCGTCATTTGGAATATCAGTCTCTTGTGTTTTCACCAGAATGTCCGCTAGCTCGCTTGGCATCAGATCACCTTGTGTCCACTTAAATTCCAAGATACCATCTGATTCCACCCAGCCATGAGAATCTGGTCGTGGAAGGATAGGAACAGCTGTGTCTGCTTGATTCCAAATTAGAGTCTGGTAATTTGCTCTCTTCAGATGCATTCTCAAGGAATCTCTACAAGGAGGTAAAAGGCTCATGTCGATGCCATCATAGCTTGTAAGCAAATGGCCTTGCCTTGCGCTGAAACGTTCCATGAATCTCTGATAGCGTAACATAGAATCTCTGTTGATGGCGTGCTCCGATGAACTGCCGTACAACCGACATGTGAACTTTTCCAGTTCGTCAAGGACAAGCTCTGGAAGATCTTAAACTGTCCCAAGCTGATTCTTCCGATTCCGAGCAATTCCCAAATCTGAGGTATCGCGCATCCCTAAAAACAACAGGCACTGGCGATGAGCGGAAAGATCCAGTCACCTCATGAACATTTAGTTAGATTGCCGCAATGCAAATTGCTAACTTGAAGTAAAGAAATAAAAGAAAATTGACCAGATTTTGTCGATTTTACGCCTAACTAGTCGCATCCGTTGTCACCACTGTCATAGGTGCATAGTGTTACTCCATGTGGGGAAGTTTCGAACTGAACAAGTGAACTTAGTATCTACACATGCTAAACAAGCTGTTTATCTAAGAATTAAAAAGGCTTGGAAAAAGGAGACTTCAATAGCTAATGAAACGGATCCATGGAAGGATCTATTGCAATTTCTTAAAGGTACATGACTTCATAAAACAAAACATGTTATTTCCCGTCCCAGGGGAGGGAAGACGACAGCAGACTCTAATCCACATTCATACATACTAAAATAGTTATACACTCTGGTAAAATTTCCAGGCAATGGAAATTTGTCAGCATCGGTCTTCAACGGGTGTCAGTGCAAAACAGCCCTTTAAAGGTACATATACTTCAAATGCTTCCCGTGCAAAGATCCGGCGGAGGACAACTGGCAAGCAACCTAATATTAACATGTGCTAGGTCATAGCTAATGAGGATAGGATACGCATTCCATGGATGAAAAGGTCTCCAATCTTTGATCATTCATTTAAACTGCAGTCGTGTGCACAGTGGGTAAATATCTTCTTAAAGGTAGGTACGTTAAAGAAATATGGCGCTTTCACTTTCAGGGCACGATGAGTGGTTAGCAATGCAATGAAACGTACTCGTACCTGCACACATTAAAATACTCATCTATTTCCAAAAACACGAAGACTGTATTTAAAACAGTGCATTTGGAGCAGTTTGATGCTGATAAATACAGGAGTTTTAAAGGTAAGTTGTTAGACAAAACGTGTTATTTTCATGTCCATGGGACAGCTAATGGTACAGAACATTCAGTCAACATCTAGACTTACCACAACAAACACTGGTTTCTTTAACAGAACACTAAGGGGCTGAAAACTGCGGATTTCTGTAACTGATCTGTAATAACGCAAATTCTTAAGGGTAGGTAACTTTAAACACCTGTCGTTTCCACACCCAGCAGAAAATTTTTGGCTAACATCCAAAAATCAACTTCTCATACATTAGGCTTGATGGGGGTACCCATCCCATAAAATCCGCAGGGGGGTAGAGGGAAGGGGGGGTCTACAGTGGGCCCACGGTCTATTCATGATGTTTACAAAGACATTCATGTACTATTTCTACGGTATCTCGGCTTCAGCAACCTCCCAACAAGTCTCAGTTTATAGTTCACACAGAGAGCAGCCAGACCTGATTCATTTAATATATCATCAGGATCAACAGGATAAAAAAAGTTCAAGTGTCTCAGTCTCATTAACTCGTAAGGTCTGCAGGCAGCATCCGTTACAAACCAGCGGTGCAGTTGAAATTTGTCGAGGTCACATTCAACAACTAAATCCTCAGTCTGAACAATCATTCTCTTTTTCCCTTCAAATTGTCCTTGATCACCCTATTGAAATTCTGATTTCGGTCCTCATTTAGTAATCCCTCTTTGACTGCAGAATCGAGGTCGAAAACATAGCTTCGGAGTTTACCCGTGTCGTGAATGGCTCTGAAAGTTTGAAAATCTGGATAACTTTTCCTAGCAGACATTTCACTAGTTGCTGTAGTATTTCTTTAACTTAAGGAGGGATGTGGTTGTTGTCCGTGCCCTCGGTCCTGTTGTTGTTTTTGCTGCTGCTGCTTTTCAGGAGGCTGGTAATGTTGTTGTTGTTGTTGTTGATGTTGATGTTGCTGCTGTGTGATATTTCTTTCACAGTGTGTTTCTGGTTGGGTTAAATTTGTTACCCCAGTAGCAAATCTGCTATCTTCTAACACAGAGGTTACGCTTTCAGTGTTTTCATAATCAGGTGTGTTGTTTACTTCATCAGCTGACTGTTCTTTGTTATTGTCGCCCTGCTGTGTTGATGTGTCGATAGTATTCACCATGCAAAGAAGACTTTGTGAGCGAGTGAACGAATCGTTTGTGTTGACGAGAGGGGACGACCAGTTTAGTGCACTGTTAATAGTACGGGGGTCCTTCATCTCTGAACTTGAAGAATTTTCACGTGGTCGGCGTGTAAAAAAAGTGTAGATCTGTTAGATGTTGAGGCTGACCCTTGAGAGATATTATTTTTCCATGACGATAGATTCCTGTAAAGTTCTGCGTCCTTACGTATATGAGTAGGGGACTTACGGTTCCATGTGCCACTAGAGTGCGCTGTGCGCACAGAGCCCTGCTCCTCACTGCTCTCTGCTAGGGGGGGAGGCCAAACCTTGGTCTGCCATTACACCAACCCTATCATAAGAAAACAAAAGCAAGCCATGATCTAGATCTGGAATCTATTTTGACAGGGGAAGGTTTGACACGTATTGTTCCTCGGTTAGTTGCGGACTGCCCTATAGATTTCGGAACCCTTTCATGTCGTTGGCTATTGAAAAATTCAAAGAAGTCCCTGCTGCGTCACCACTTCTGATTCTAATTGGCGCGCACCTGCTGCAGGTAACGCCATGGCTGACTATTCTGACACGTCGAGTTTTCTTGTCCAATCACTGGCCGCGTGACTCCGACCTTTGGCTTGGGCTGATCTTTGTAAGCCTAATATGGTAAAGATTTATGGGCCATTCGACCAAGCAGAGTAAAGACTTTGCATACTTTGCATACTTTATAAAATTAGCATTCATCACCAACGAGTCTGTTTTTCACAGTCTCTTAACGACTTCGATTGTTTAGCAGCTTACACCTTCACTTGTGAATTCGCTTCGTCATGGGTGCTTTTCCTGACAATATATTGGATAGTATTTCCTAGTGTCACAGTAAGCCAGGCCCCGCCTTGTGTGTGGTGAGTATTGTAAATAGTATGTTCTGAACACGCTTATTATGGAGATTTAAAATAGAAACTCTAATCTGCAACAGTTAACAATCTTGGATCACATTTGAGGTTAGAGCAGTCTAACGGAAGATACTAAAATAACAATACTTGAATGAAACATATAAGAGTGTCCCTTGAATTTTATGAATGAAATGGCTGTTAAGAGCTGACTTTGAGTAGCCAGATAATACTTAGGCTGTTCTGGAGTTAACTCCGAAAGCAGCGGCATTTTATAATAAGCGTGTTTCAGTGTACTTTTGCTTTGAGACCCTATACTCAAAGGGCCGCATTTAGTCTTCCTCTTTATCTCTTTCTACAACCTATTCAACAATAGATAATGGCTTCCTGTGTGTGTATTCTTGCATGAATGGAAACTTCTTACGGACAGCGAACCTCGATTATATTATGCATGCCTTGCCTGCATAGATATATATTGTTGATCACTGAAGTACATGTGAGAACGAAGTCAGCTTAAATTATAAAATGATTTTTAGAAAAGCGAAGGAATCTATGTACGATAAATCCTTATTTAATAATGGGCATACCTATTGTTAAAAAGTGCTTAATATCGAGGTTATATTGGCCTGAACTCTGTGTACATGCATTCTCTGACGGGCGGGGAATACGATATGGCTCGTTTCAAAATTATCCGCGCGCGTTTTTCGTGAATATCTCTGTAACGCCTTGACAAAATTCAATGCCACTTTGCAAGCCTCTCTAGACTATATCAATTTGTCTTAACTGAAACTGATTTTTCTGTGAGTTTTGGCTCAGAAATGGCCATTTTCCCTTCATAACGTCATAAAATTATAAAAGAATGGTTTTGATTACAGCTCACCGAGTGTTTACAGTACTTAAACTCATTGTCAACAGAAAGAAATGTTCATTCCCTTCCATTTGGTGGCAAGTCTCATTTATTCGCTTAATTGCAATATAATGTAATAATATGAATTTATAACGCTTTGAGCACATGAGGCAAGGATGAGTGAGGGTTGTGTGAGTTATTTTGTTCATGCATGAAGAATATGCAAAAGTAATATCAACTATTACGTAAGTGCTGAGTGCGAATAAATCGGTCCTCACCTGGGGTCGTAATTAGGGGTCTACCGCTTCTCACACGGTCTTTCACGGTTCAACTAGCAAGACAACGTGCCTGCAAACTATAAACTGTTCGCCTGATAACATTAAATAGTCGCGATACTCTGCTAAAGAAACACCAGCTTCAAGGTGTCCAATAGCGCAAGCCCGCTCTTCTGAATTAAAGGCGTGGCACAACTAAATACTATACAGAAACAATATTTTTTATACTTGTTTTTAAGATGACCAATAATTGCAATGAGGTCAAAACAGCATAGCTAACGCAGCAATAAACCATACATTCCAAAATGTACACATCCTCTTTTTTTTTCCTCTGCCATTCTCTAAGATCTGTTCATCTCTCCATCCCAATTTTCTTTGTGACTATGTTTGTACCCGTATCTCTCACACAACTGCATAATAAAGTCGAATCTGACCTTGTGACCACCTGTCTATAGTCCCCACCTGGCCATTATAGACAGTGTGCGGAAATCTCAGATTAGATTACTATATTATAAATGCACTGTGTATGGCGGTCATCTGCCTATAACGGCCGTATGCGCCCAGTCCCGTGTGTGATCGCGATAGACAAGTGCGACTGTGGTTATACGATTACAATTAAAAGAACAAACAAGAATTTGCGATTAACCGGTTTCCTTGAAAGCTGTGAAAGCAGCATAGCAGTTGCACGGGTTAGACGAAAATACCTTTCAGAAAAAAATGTAACCTTTCATTACCATAAACAACATATAGTGATGAGTGTTTTAACTTTGTTTGTTTTAACTTAATAACAGACATTAGGCCAGAAACCGTTTTAGCTAAATTAATCACTATTTAGTAGGCTCAGCTTAACACAGATTTTGGTTTTGTTTCGCAGCTGTGACAGAGGAATTTCTTCATCTGATCAAAGGCTGTCCTCTTCTGCCTTCATGGATGACTAATCTTGCTAGTGTAAGCCTTCTTATAAATTGGTTTTGATTCACTGTGTTTTACCTTTAGAAAACTGTCGATAAGAGCATATTAGATATAGATCTTTGACAATAAGAGCAGTCCATGATCAATGTTACAGAACCGAGAGACGTATTGTTTTATAAGAAAACTGTTGATAAGAGCTTATAAAATATACACCTCTAATAATCAGATCAGTCCATGTTCAGTGTTACAGAACAGAGTCTTATTTATAAATCAAAGTAAGACTGTTTATAAACATAGATATATTCAGAGTTTTAAGGGTCCTGAAGAGTCTGTAGAAATGCTGCAAAATAGAGATGACCAATATTTTTTAAGAGTTTTGACATTTCCTGAATAAGGTCGTTAATAAGGTTCCTAAAAATAATTTTTGCCTTGAAAATTATAAATGACCAATACCATTTGTCTGCCTCCCAGACAAGAAATTTAAAAATGGAAAATCCTAAATCAATCAAACGTAGACCAGGTTTTTACAATAGGATTGTGAGTTAGTATCTTTTTTGCAGATGTCACTTGTCAACAACAGCCCTACTGCAGTAGGACCTTCCCTTGGACAAGGGGCATCATCAGCATCTTCTCCTCAAGGCTCGCGACAGTGTCAATTATCTGAATCAGCTGTGGCATCTTATTCCACCCCAGCTGCTTCTGGCAGTATACCATCATCATCCTCCTCATCATCCCAGCATGGCTATCCATCTCGATCTTCTCAGTCTCATTCCGCAGCCTCGTTGGCTTTACTTCACGGCTCAGATGCCCAGCAGTCGCAGAGCTCAGCCCCAGGAGCTGCCATGCAAAGTCAACCTGTGATCAGTCCGAACAACCGGCAGAGTACTGTGGACTCAGCAAGATCTCAGGACTCCTCTAAGCACAATCATCCGCAGTCTGACCGCCGCCCAGGTGTATCTGTGGAGTCAAGGCACGCTCAGTCTCATCTGGCGTCAAGGGACGAGCCCATCTCTTCCAGACTGCCTTTTTCTCAGTCTGTCACAGAGCAGTTTGTTCCCAAGCATCCGGGTGAACCTTCTCCCCAAAGACCACCAAGCCCTCCGCCTATTAAGCCCCCAAGCCCACCTGAGCCAGCCCCAGAGCTCTCCAATATACTTCTAGCTTCTGATGATGCATCAGACTTCGGTAGCAATATCAACAGGACCTTCTCCTCACCTGAAGGCCTGCCCAGGTCGCAAATGAATCTCAACTCTCAGAAACAGGGTTTTTCAGCTAATCTCCGCAAATTGACTTTATCCATGTACAGAGAGCGTGCACGTGCCCGATCACGTAACCCCACAAACTCTGGAACATCTGGGGAAAAATCAAACATTTTCCCAAGTGCTGCTGATGAACTAATGGATGCAGACATTAAACCAGAACAAGCCACCAACTCTCCTGCAGACAGAAGTTTGAAAGCCAGTATATCAAGCTCAGACCTAGCCAACTTCACAAAACCTCAGGACAGTCCAAGCAACCCTGGTATCAAGATCAAAGTAAAGAGGGACCCCTCATCAGATGTGCACCATGCTGTTAAATATACAGACTCAGGACTCGAATTTAAGTTCAAACCCATCTGGTCAGACAGTGATGGGGAGGCTGGACCCAGTGGGGCTTCGTCCCGATCCAGCTCACCTCTTGAGGAAGGCGAGATTATTGATGACACGCCACTTTTTTCTGCCAGCAGCTCAGAACGAAAATCCGAGGGCCTGAGGATTGATTTGCCCGTTCCCAAAGTGGAGAATGGAAGTGGCTGCGGTCGAAGAGACAATCACAATAGGTCTAATGGCTTCAGTGGTGACCGTGAGTCCAGCAGCCATCACCACAGCCACCATCACCACCACTACCATTTACATGCCAGTAAAAAGCATTCTTCCAAGCATAATTGTGACCGCTCACGCCATGAAGGAAAATCTTCCTTCAAGCGATCCATCACACCTCGAGAAGAAGGCAAGATTGTTCATGACACACCACCTTCTTCTGCCAGCAGCCCAGAACGGAAATCTGGGGGCCTTCTTCCCAAGGTGGACAATGGAAGTGGCCACAGTCGAAAAGAATGTGACCAAAGGTCAAATGGCTTCAGTGGTGACCGTGAGTCCAGGAGCCATCGCTCTCATCACCACAACCACCATCATCGCAGCCACCATTGTTCCAAGCATAATCGTGACCGCTCGCGCCATGAAGGAAAATCTTCCTCCAAGCGATCTGCATCGTCAGTGGAGTTTCATGACGATAGACCCTCCAAATTCTCTCGAATTGACAATTACTCTGCCACTGGTGGAGATGTAGCATATCACAGCGGTGGATTCACAGATTATGCATCTGTTAAGAGCTCATCTCACTCCCCCCAGCATCAGAACTGTGGTTTCAGCATCGACGACGCCTTTTCCTCCACTGTGCCTCAGAATATAGTTGACGGAGATGATGATGATGATGATGTGGACCACACTCATGGACGACCCGTCACCCCTGCCAAAGATATGGTGCCACCTCATCATGAGAAGTTTCACCAGCTGATGGCGTGGTACCGCGCCACAATGGAAGCAAAGAAGCCACCACTGCCAAAAGGACCACCTCCTCCCCCACCACCACCACCTCCCCC
>JAWQUT010001009.1:29570-44747 GCA_033807755.1 Ellobium chinense
CCCCCCCATCAGGACAGCGAGAGGGGCAGCAACCAGCAGGAATCAAAGCAGGACTTTCCAACACCTATCAAGCCACATAGATTCCGATACTGGCGTAGGGACAAAGAAGGGTCTGAAGCTAGGCGTTCAGAACGCCTAGGTCTGAATGAACACTCCGACCGCCAAAAACGAAGAGTATAGTCTAGGGGAATCGGCGGGTNNGGGGGGGGGGGGTTGAGCATTCGCCCAAGAAACGAGTGGCTTATAAGCGCTACGTGAGCAGGCATTGGAGCAAACTGAGGCGAGAGAGAGAGTGAGCGAATCAGTCGCAAGCAGAATGTAAACAAATGCTCCTAACTTGGGCGTTGGCCGTAGCAGACGATATGCAGCGATGATAGATGCAGAGGCTGGCTGCACGATGGAGATTAACAAGTGTGCAGAGGAGTGAAGAGTTGATTTAGCGCCTGCTTTCTCAGCGCTCTTGGTGAAAGATGGAGAACAAAGGAGCAGAATATTGGCGAACTGACGCCATCATTATCGTTTTATTGGTCCTGTAATTAACATAATTAGGACCGGTGTTGGGTCAGTTTTAACACTAGGCCAGGGGTGGGTTACAAATGAATTTTTACCCTGTGGGAAAAAGATTCCCTTTTTAGGACAGTGCCACTAAACATGCTGTCAAATAGCTGTACCGTTTTCCATGTCCCTGAGATGTTGTGATTAAGTGAAGTCAATTGTTTTCTAATGTATGAGGGGTTGATTCTCTCAAGTGGTGCACATCTCTTGGGTCAGTCTGGAGTTGTATATTAAAATATGATATCTCCACATCAAAATAGTAGGATGCATAGTCTTTTGAAGCAGGGCTAGGCTAAATGAGAGCCATAAAGTAGATGGATGTACTCAGATTGTGAGGCTGTGGACCTGAACTAAGATAAGTGATAAGGTCAAATGAGTATCTTCATAATCTTGTGAAGGACAGTGTTGATAACACAGTGACTATGTTGACCATCGAGATCAATTCGTGAATCTCTTTATCTTGAAATGGAAATTTGCAAGTTACATTTCTGGGTAATTGTAGGATTAGAATCCTCAGTCCATCAGCTTATGAGAGTTAATTATCTGCCTATTTTCTCATGGATGACAGTGGTCAAATGTGTTTTGAAATTTGCTGTTAGTGTTGTGGTTGACTTTTCTTCTTTCTTTTTGTTGTTGTTGTTGTTTTGTTATTTTTTTAAGCTAAAAAGTCAATTTGAATGAAAAAAATTGGGGTGAGTTTGTTCATCATTTGTTTATCATTTTAATCCATGACTGTACACATGCAGCACAAGTCTTCATCTTGTATTCATTATAAACATATTAACATTTAGCATAGTAGAATATCGTATGCCATTATGTCTTTTCTGAAATGTTACAGGTCAATGGTAATAAAGAGTCAGTTATTTTACTTGGGTCTGACATTTAGCTATCACATGGTTGAGACAAATTAGAGGAGGTGAAGGAGAGAAAGTACATATTTGGGAGTGTCTGAAGTTGATTTAATAGGACCTTATTGTGTTTGTTTGTTTAAATAGATACATCAAATGCAACAAGGAGCAGGATTGGGCAAGTTCATTAAAAAAGTCAGTTCAGATCAAGTTCAGTTCAGTAAGGGGAAAAAGTCCTATGATAAAATTTTGCTCAATTCTATAAAAAATTAGTAGTTTTCAGATCGGAACAGTTGCCAAAATTAATCAAATCAGCATGCTGTTCTCGTTTCCAAGGTCGATGTGAAGTGAAACGAAATTCAGATAGAAAATTTAAGTTTCGATCAGCATCCATAATAGCTAGTTCAGATCCAGATCAGTTCATCCAAAATAGTTATGAAGCTTAGATCAAGTTCACATGAACTGAACTTAGTTTCACAAACTGCACTCACATGATCTCAGCTCTGCCCAGCCTGCTACGGAGTTAACATTTGATTAACCTTTTATGTCTCTATAATTATCAGGATGGCTCCCTGGTACTGAACTCATTGCCCAATACTGTAGACAGAAAGAACTGAAGAGTACTGGAAAATGATTAACGCCCTTTGAAGTCTCAAACTTCGAGTTGAATAGAGGGGTGGCATCAAATATTTATTTGGCACTCTATCTGCAGCAATTTACTACTTTTCTACACATATTGTTT
This sequence comes from Ellobium chinense, assembly GCA_033807755.1. Lineage (NCBI taxonomy): Eukaryota > Metazoa > Mollusca > Gastropoda > Ellobiida > Ellobiidae > Ellobium > Ellobium chinense. The sequence goes on from JAWQUT010001009.1 coordinate 31,716, forward strand.
AAGAACATATCAGTTATGCACCCTGTTTTGTCAGAGTATAGGTTTTGTGTTCATGTTGCTGACTAGGTTACACACGCGCAAATGAGGTCAGATGGACTGGGTTGGACTGCTTGTCCTGTCGAATAAATTTTGAAATATTTTTTTCCTTGCGGCCAGGAGCCCAGTACACAGAGCTTTTGCCTGTCCTAAGGCATTTGTTGCTTTCATGACCAGTATAGATTAAATTACAGCTGCACTATTTGGGGTCAGAGGTCAGGAAGAAATAGGTAACCCTGCCTCCCTTGATGTAGTGTGAGGTCCCAACTGGGTTTTCATGGGGGTGGGTTCAAACTAGAGCCGGTGGTCCAAAAGTTTACTTGTCAACCCCAGTTCAAACACAGTCCCTTGTGTGTCTGTGATGCTCATCTGAAATATTTGTGAGTGGGAATGGGCAACGAAAATTAGGAGTGAGCTGAGAGCAGAAAGTCGTTAGTAGTAGGATATAGTAAAAATATTTGCGCGTGTCTAACCTAAAGAGGGCCCCATAGCAACTGAGACCAGCATCCAAAATGGCTGCTCCTTTGTTTACAACTCTGTCTGAGGATTTTATTCATATTTACAGGCAAAGACTGGCAAGCCACAGTCAACCTACAGCAGATCAATATGGATGTGTGATTTGGAGGGGGGCCAAGTCATCCAGACTGTATGGTCAGATCAAAGTTCGGCATCCCATCACAGACGAGCCTAAGACAGTAGCGGTTCACAGGCTGGCTTACATGCTCGAAGTTAGGAGATGGTTTGTACATGCACTCTGCTGTCTTCTGTTCCATCCTTCACAACCATTTCTAGTTTTAAGCTTGTTTCTCTCCACTTGTAATTGATTTTCACTGTGTGCCACAATCATGTCACCGACTTTGTTCATACTCCGTTGCATTGTGCTTGCGGCTGGAGGTGAAATATTGGCACAGGCAAGAATTTCTCTCGCGGAACTGACTCCAATGGAAGAATTCAATAAGCCAACATGTACGCCCCTGTTTGGGCCAGATGCACGTCTCCCTGGGCGACTGGTTTCCACTTCATGATAAAGCTTTGCATGTTCCGAGGCGTAGCCACACTTCACACAGTGTAATCTTGTTTTAACATTAAGTCCCCATTTTGTTTGGCTCTCAACATCAAAATAATGTTAGTTTGCTTGTGCAGTTTGGATGAAGCAGTGCATGGTTAGAATAAGCCTGGTGAAACAGGGTCTCTGTTTTATTCAAATGTACTAAAATGTACGTGTCTCTTTCTCCTTCAGGTTTCACCGAGTCAGTTTGTCCTCGCTGAGCAGGGCGCAGAATTCTTACATTGCTGGCAGACCGGTCAGGCAGAGATCTCCTCACATGAATTTTGGATGGCCCTGGGTTATCAGCTACATCTGAACTGGTATGTGATGCATTTATTCTCTTATGAAACAAAGTGTGACCTTTCTTGAATACACTGCGTTTAATCCGATTTCTTAGTCCCTTCATTGTGTTAGTTGTAGTCTTCTCTCTCCAAGAGGCTGGTGTGTGACTGTCCAGGCATTCAGCTTTCACTCTGACCACATAGCATACCACAGGGCACCAGGTGAGAGCATCACATTTGCATAACAGGCAGGACCATGCCATCATACTTTTATGACCTATTACCTCCCCTTGTCTTTGTCTTTGTCTTTGTCTTTGTCTTGGTCTTGGATCTTTCCCTCCTAACTGGACCAGGTGTGTTGCCATTCTGAGTCTTTCTCTGCTCTCACTGTAAATCCTGTTTCCATGTGGGGGAGGCAAAAAGATGTAACCTTTTAGGTCTAAGTGAACAAGTTTAGGAAAATTGTGAACTGCACTCAGCATTTTGTTGACCCCCCCCCCCCCCCCCCCTAGAAGCTTGAGGGGAGGAGAGGAAGGATCATAGTTAAATCAGGCAACACATAGGAACTGTTTTTGGGGGGGGGGGGTGAATCAAGTGCAACAGGCTCACAGAACATAAGGAAGTGTGTTTGACAAGCATAGAAATAGTACAAAATGTAGAGACAGAATGGCTGGACCACCACCTTCAATTAATGAGCTTTGAGACAGGGAGCAGGAATCCATATGTTAACCCTAGGCATTTTTGTAAAGGAGAAAGGTCATAGTTACAAAAAATACCATTCGCAGTCAGGAAAAAAGGACTAGGGGCTTGTTAAGGTAACACACGCGCAAATGAGGTCAGATGGACTGGGTTGGACTGCTTGTCCTGTCGAATAAATTTTGAAATATTTTTTTCCTTGCGGCCAGGAGCCCAGTACACAGAGCTTTTGCCTGTCCTAAGGCATTTGTTGCTTTCATGACCAGTATAGATTAAATTACAGCTGCACTATTTGGGGTCAGAGGTCAGGAAGAGATAGGGCATGCAAATAGGTAACCCTGCCTCCCTTGATGTAGTGTGAGGTCCCAGCTATGTTTTCATGGGGGTGGGTTCAAACTAGAGCCGGTGGTCCAAAAGTTTACTTGTCAACCCCAGTTCAAACACAGTCCCTTGTGTGTCTGTGATGCTCATCTGAAATATTTGTGAGTGGGAATGGCCAACGAAAATTAGGAGTGAGCTAAGAGCAGAAAGTCGTTAGTAGTAGGGTATAGTAAAAATATTTGCGCGTGTCTAACCACTAGAACGGGAAAAATAAACTTCAAGGTGTTTGATGAAATATTGTTAGATGTTTTGATGGCGTGTTCTTGGAACGGTAGGTGGGCAGGAGTGGAATAATGAGAAGCTTTGTCCACATGATTTTTGTTTTTCTTTCTTTAAGTCTTGCAAATCAGATTAGACCTTTGTTGCGTGAGCTTGATAAGTTCAGACTGTCAGCAGCATTGCCTTAGTTTTCATAAGGATAATGTATACAGTTTATCTCAACAAATGTATTTCAGTATGGTGGGTTTATTTTGAAATGTTAATATCTTTTTGTAATTTGTTTATGTACAAATCGTTGCTGAGTGCAATACTATAAATGCTGAAATCCAGATTTTACGTTGGAAGCAAAAAGGAAGCCTCAGGTTGGTAAAAAAGACTTAGCAAAGCGAATCATTTACAAGTAAGCTCTCCTGGTGAATATTGTATGATATATTTCAAGTTTGATTTGTGAAGTTAGAATGTCCTGAACTGTCATCAAAAATAGAATAGTCTGACTTGTGCTCCTGTCAGTGAGTTATATAAGGAAATATATTGTACCATGAAACTGTTCAAACTAAAGCAAATGTTAGGGTTTTACACAATATGCATGACATTACTGGGAGTCCAGGGGAACTTAAACTCAAATTTCTGTCTGGGTAGCGTTTAGTAGGGTATTTCACTCAAGCAAGGATGTGTTACAACTGTTAAGACTAATGATGTATGACTTCAGGATTGTATTTGTTTTCAATTTGTAATTATTTGTGAATGATTATTTTTCCGTTTGTGCCTGAATGGTCATACAGTGGCATGGTGCATTTAGTTATAATTATCATCATCTGATATCTGCACTGGGAGAATACTTTAATTATGTTACAGAAGGTTTACTGTATTTCATTTGATTCTACTGTTTTGTACCACAAGATTAGTATTGCTAATGTGTGTTTAAATTTACAATTACATACTCGTTCTTAACAGAAACTGGCTTTAGTTTTTATTTTCATTCTACTTAACGGGAGTATTGTGCCCAAAAGATTGTGAAAATATGAGAAATTCATATGTCCATATACAAGTCTGCTGAGCAGTCCTTTGTTTTGCATTTTAATATGTAGGAGTTTTAAAAATTTTATTGTTGTAGCAGTTGTGTCAGAGACTATTTTCTTTTTTCAAGTACTCTCTTGTGATTTTAAAAAGTTAAATGTGGTTTTGTTTTTTGTTTTGTTTTTGTTTCAAATTGTGATGATATTAGAATATGGTATTTTTTTCAAAATCAAAATTGTAGATGTCATAGATCTTTTCTTGGTTGTTTTAGAGCGGATTTTATGATTGTTACTGGCCATGGAACTGTCCATGGCTACAAGGTTTCCACATATGTACTTGCAAAATCAGGGAAAATTATTGAAAATTGGAAATGCCACTCCTAGGTCTTGTTAATAATACAAATGACCAACTCTTTTGGTGAAATGGAGAATTAGAAAATTTGGATAAGCAGGTCATAATTTAATTAGCAACTATTCTCTGTGCAACAACCAGAGTGACAATATCCACCATTGCAACAATTTCATGTTATAAAAAGTTGTCATGTGATGGTTTTAACTACATTGTTACCATGGGAAAGATCCACTTGGAAATATGGATAAGTCATGCAAAAAGATTTTTAACATTTTGTGGCATCTTGGAGTTTACATGGCCATCACGTTATTTATTTTTCAGAGCAAGTATTCTGGTTGGACAGGCGCAATACACCTTAAGGAGTATTCTGGCTGGAGGAAATATTTTTTGAGTACTCTCCTTTTTCTGAGTATCCGTTTAGATCTTTGACACCTATTGATTTTTTTCTTCTTTTAGCTCTATTAACATTTTGTGTTATTCTACATATACCACTGTCATTTCGGGGAAATTTCTTCCATGGAGATTAAAGTACTTCTTACGACCGATCTTTTAACGGGAAGAAAAAGTGGAGGTCAACGTGCAAAGTTTTTCACAATAAATGTCTATCGAAAAAAGGTCACCTCGAATTCTGATTTGGTCCCCCATTTTTCATTTGGCTGGTTTTGGCCGCGTGCGAATACATAGGCCTACACATTGAATTTTTTATCTAGAAGGATGAAATTGTAGCTGAAACTCTAAAATTAAATGCTTTATTTAGATCACAGATCATTTCACACATTTCTACACCCTGTCACTGGCTGGCAGGGCCCAAAAAAGAGGGATTTTATATATTAGCGGATTAATTAGATTAGGTTCCAAAGACTTTTTCATCCTAAGTTTATATACTGAAAGTCATTCATACCGGCAACCTGCTGTTTAGCTCAGTGGATTACCACAATAATTCAAGATCTGAAGAAAGACTTGTCCTTCTCATAAAAAGAGTCCATACATAATTTCCGTTATGTTTAGATGAATGTAAGGCATTTTGCTGGGCATTGTCAGTTACAAAAATATCGCCTGGCTGTCCATCCAAAATACTCTCAACAGGGTAGTCTAACTGTCCAGCCATAATACCATTGTTCATTGTTTCCTTAAAGTGAAAGGAAATTCATGGGCATGAGATTTTATAATGGTCAGTCCATATAAATGATTTAATGAATCACAGATAGGAGGTGACGTTTTTTGTTTTGTTTCCCATGAACTCACCTAATAAAATCTTGTGTATTGTCTGGTTTATTTTGTGAATAAACATTCCTCTTAATAAAGCGATTTTTAGGAAGTATGCTGTACTTGTGAATGAGGTGTGAACTATTTTGGAGTTCATTCTATTGAATTAAAATGGGACGCAAAGAAATATAATTTTATCAGTTTTTGTTACCAAAAGTGCTTGACGCAAAGTCGGGCATTGGTTTGTGATGGGATAGAGTATTAGCTTTTTCCAACACTGTGAAATGCACAGTATTCCACTATTTGCCTCTATCATGCCATGAAATTACTATAGCTAGAGTTCCAATGTTTTACACAATATTTGAAATGTCACTGGCAGTCCAAGGCAAAGGTATCAAAACCTAAATTTCTGTCAGGATAGCACCTTTTAGGTTTTTTAACCCAAGCGACATTTTCAACCTTTTCACTTAACGTTTCATTTCCTTCTAGCAAGATACATGTAGGAATCACAGAGACAATATATATATATCAATTTCAACAAATGACACATCCTGATTTTTTACAGATTTTAAAAATTTATTTTATCTTGAACATGTTAACAATACTAAATTGCAGATATCTCTGTACATACAGAACATAAAAATACTGTGTTTTTTTGGACATTCATATACATATTCATATTTTTAGGTTTCTCCCTGTACACAGACATGATAAGCCTGTAACTCATACTTTGTACATTCAGAAACAAACACAGAAAAATTATCATGAGAAGACACACACGTTCACATACCAGTGGTAATTAGATACCACTTACAATTACAACTTACAATTAGATAAAAGTAGATACAGTGTTTTAGAGTAAAAGTCATCTCGTAACATGACTCACATGATGAAATGGTTTGCATTGTGGACTAGCTTGATCCACCAAGAAATCTTCAAACGTATTGCACTAAAAAACCTTTCCACCACAGTACCGCCATTTCACAGAAAAGACCATAATATGCCAAATTATGTCAAATTAATTTTTTCATCTTTTTTGTCCACAGCGTATATTTCTTTATCCTCTATCTGGATTATTCTCTTGTTACTTTTATTATAGTTTCCAAGGTAGTCATTGACTTGCTGATAAAGTGAAGCAAAATTCAAAGTTGGTTGTGTCACCTGTAAAACTATACTGTACTATTAGATATTTTCTTGCCTTCACTGAAACGTTTATGTGGAAATTTACACATTTTCGACAGTTTTTTCTTGCTTTATTTTGATAATTTTTTATTTCTTCTTTTCTCAGGTAATGTCCTCAATGTGTTTGTCCTGTAGATGATCTTTTGTTAGTGATGAATAAGTATGAAATAAATTGTTTGGCTCATGCCTATAAAATAATCTCGAATTGATTTTGGCCTATACGGTCTTATTCCATAATAAGGCAAGGACTTAAAAAAAAATATTAAACTGACAATGACCAAATACCAGAACATAAAAAATACACTAATACAGCACAGTAGGAGCAAAAACGAAAAAGAGAGTAAAAAAAAATTAACCGCATAAAATAATAACAACTTTCAATCACATGATGAAATCGGAGAGCAAACTCTGAGTGTGACTATAATGCCAAAAGCTGTAAATGATCTGGGTTTTTTTTTGTTTGTTTGTTTGTTTTTTTTTACATTGATGTGACATTCCTATCATATTTCCATGAATGGCAAAGAACAGAACCAGATTTGATATAGCTGCCAGCCCGGGGCAAACATTTCCTGACAATTCTGAGGAAAAACTGAAACAAGGAGTTTCCAAGAACCAAGGCTTACATAATCATTTAATATAAAAGAAACAAATAACAAACACAACCTGGTATGCTTATTGTCACAATATTTTTGATTACAACTATCTATCACCTAAAAAAATTGTTCTTCACTCTACATTGTATTTCCAGTGAAAAAAGAGCAGATATATTGCAAATGTGCTACTTAATTTTCCTACATTTTCAAAACATAGGCAATGCCTCGTCAGGAAAAGAAGGAAAACCAATGCTAGGCATATGGTCGATATTTCAAAGAATGCATTTCTTTTTAAGCCCAAAGAACTTGCAGAAAGAAAATAAGATTTACAGTAACTGGCCTATAAAATAAATTCACCAAAACTAAAGACCACCCATAGACAGAATGGGCAGAAAGTAAGTTACTGCAACCGGGTACAGTCCTGTGCTATTTTCTACTGAAAGACAAGGATAAAATATATATACACTCAGTAAATGGAGACTTCTCAGAAAACAAAATATTCTACAATCCGAAACAACATGAAATATTTATGGAATGTGTAATTTTCCTAGCAAAAGGTATTTCTCCCAAACTTTCCACTAGCTATACTTTGAAGCCAGGCAGTTGCAAGCAGTTACAACGGGGCAAAAATGACACCACTCAAGCCTCGCAAATATACTGTAGGCATATTTTAATCTGGTCTTTCTGCTCTTTACCAATACAGCATACAAATGCCAACAGATATCATTTCAAATTACATGTAAACCGAGCAGAGAAGACACACAGTATTTAGCTTCTATTCAAAATGAAGTTTAATTAGCAGACTGGGAACTAAAAATCAGGTTCGGAAAATAACTTGGGCTATCTGGTATTGAATTATTGTTTGCTGCAGAAATTGAGATGAATGGCCACAACTGCAAATTAGAGTTTTTGTAACGCAGGTTAGAAGAATTTAATAGTGAAAAATTGCTTTTCAAACCAAATTTTTTTAACTTTTCGCACTGTATCGGGATGATACCCTGCCACTCTAAACAGAATAATGCTAGCTCAAAAACTGTTTTATCTCACAGAACTGCACTTACTAAGTTTTAATAGCATATACAGTAAAAAATTACTTCAGCATCATTTTGATAGGCTGCAAGACATACTGATCACACTGACCTCCATAAAAAATTGATCTTTAGAAAAAAAATACCATTAGATGCGACCAGTTTGTTGACATGAAGAGAGCAAACTCCTCATATAATACTTTCGATCGCAAGTTCTTGAGATCAGATATAAATTCTAATAATGTCACCAGAACCAGCTCAAAATGATGCTCATATTTGCATTCGACCAGATTTGCGGAATACAATTATATACATCTATACAAACAATATGCAAAGCTTTTAAATACTATAGGCATGCTGTCTTAAAATGGTATGCAGACATACAGCCAACAGCTTTTTATGGCATTCATTTAAGCACTCGACCCCTAAGGCAGAAGGATGTGCTTTTAAGTGCATCTCTGCTGTTTTATGGAAAAAGACTGTACAGTATATCGTAAAATTTGTGAATTGTGTCAAACTAGCTTTTGGCATCTTTGTATAAGGCCTATACTTCTCTACTTTTTTGTCTGGTCTAGTATCTCAAAAGTTAGTAACGTTCTGAGATATCAAATGCCATGCACAGCTGATAAAACGAAGCAATAGAAATAAATGAAATGAAAAATAATTTCAACAAAAATGTGAAAACCCAGTTTTTAAATCTCCTGTGAAATTCTAAAATTTGGTCTTTTTCCCTAGAACAGCAGGTCTGTCAACCGATGGGAAATACTTCTACAAATTACAGCAATAAAGCAGTCATCAAGCTTAGCACCTCATAGGACAATACACATCATCTGGTGATGCAGTGAAAATGGACAATCATCAATTTAACTCCAGTCCCTCATTAAATATGTATGCTCATTGCATGAAGATAAATCTATGTGGGTTTCTTCATTTCATACAACGATTTCTGGGACAAAGGAGTTCATTTCTTACAAAAATTTTGAAAGTTACCCTTCTCTCTTTTTATATTACGTGCACAATCTTTCTATAAGCCTGTATTAACACAAGAGCACTTTGCCAAAACTTGATATGCCTATGAATGTGTTTGCATTATAGAAAAATAAGATGAAAGAATTATTTCTTTACACAACTGTTTTTATCACTATCAAGCAAAATAAAACTTGAAGAGATACTGATTTCAAGCTCAATTTTATTTTGGGTGAGTTTACACAAAGTGCAATACTTGTTTGTTGAATGGAAGTGTGTACCAAGGTTTGGAAAAAATGCTCTTCAATTCATATATATTTGAATGTGTTGCTCACTGCCACAATTCTAGGACTGTGCGATATATGAGTCACTGCAGTGCATGATAGTTTAAAACCTGAATGTCTCAATTCCCTAGAGAGAGAGAGTATACTGATGATGTACAGCACGCAAAACAAATGTTTGCTAATCTAAGTCTACGAGCATTTTGTTATGGAGCAAGCAATTACATTACGACATCATCCTACACATAAACAATTATTTTTTAAAATTAGGCCATAAAAGAAACGGGCTTTCATCTTTAAATTTAGATATCCATGACTGATTTATGTTTGCCAATCTTTACGAGAATTGCTGAAGTTTTAATGGAATAAGCACTTATTTTACTACATCACTTCATACAAAAACATTTTTTTTAAAAATTCTGGCAATAAACGAAGAGAGTTTTTCTCTTTAAATTTAGATATCCATGACCAGTTTAAGAAGAAAATGTTGATAAATGTACCAGCCTAGCTTGAGGAATTTTGACAAATTAATTTTATGAAATGCTATCTCAGAACACAAATACTTCTGACATCTTACTCTGAAGATTAGAAACCCAAAGAAATATGATGGCCTTCTATAAGCCAATCAGATCCGAAATTTTTCTGACATCTTGAAATTCTGTAAAAGCTGACATTTGTACTATTTTCCCTAACCTAAAGTGACATTTGGCAATGGACTTAGCTAAAATGGAAAAACAAAAACAAAAGACAAAAAAAAAAAACCCTTTCAATTCTGGTCATTGAAAAAGATCATGGAAACAAAAACCTTCACTTACAGGAATCTGAAGAGAGCATGGAAGTAATGTGGGACACAGGCTTTTTCCTCTACACAATAATGGATGATCTAAGATGGCAAATTAAAAAAAAATTACAATGTAGGAGGTGGTGGTAGGGAAGGTGGTGGTGGGGGAGGTGGTGCCGATGAAGGAGGTAGTCCTTTTGGCAATGGTGGCTTCTTTGCTTCCATTGTGGCGCGGTACCATGCCATCAGCTGGTGAAACTTCTCATGATGAGGTGGCATCATATCTTTGGTAGGGGTGACGGGTCGTCCATGAGTATGGTCCACATGATCATCATCATCTCCGTCAAATATATTCTGAGGCATAGTGGAGGAAAAGGCGTCGTCGGTGCTGAAACCACTGTTCTGATGCTGGGGGGAGTGAGATGAGCTGTTGAAAGGTGCATAATCTGTGAATCCACCGCTGTGATATGCTACACCTCCACCAGTGGCAGAGTAAGTGTCAATTCGAGAGAATTTAGAGGGTCTTTCGTCATGAAACTCCATTGACGATGCTGATCGCTTGGAGGAAGATTTTCCCTCATGGCGCGAGCGGTCACGATTATGCTTGGAACAATGGTGGCTGCGATGATGGTGGCTGTGGTGATGGTGGTGATGGGAGCGATGGCTGCTGGACTCACGGTCACCACTGAGGCCTTTTGACCCATGCTCACTGTCTCTTCGACTGGGGCCACTTCCATTGTCCACCTTGGGCAGAAGGCCCTCAGATTTCCGTTCTGAGCTGCTGGCAGAAGAAGGTGGTGTGTCATGAACAATCTTGCCTTCTTTACGAGGTGTGCTGGATCGCTTGGAGGAAGATTTTCCTTCATGACGCGAGCGGTCACGATTATGCTTGGAACAATGGTGGCTACGGTGATGGTGGCTGTGGTGATGAGAGCGATGGCTGCTGGACTCACGGTCAGCACTGAAGCCATTTGACCCTTGCTCACTGTCTCTTCGACTGCAGCCACTTCCATTGTCCACCTTGGGCAGAAGGCCCTCAGATTTCCGTTCCGAGCTGCTGGCAGAAGAAGGTGGTGTGTCATGAACAATCTTGCCTTCTTCACGAGGTGTGCTGGATCGCTTGGAGGAAGATTTTCCTTCATGGCGTGAGCGGTCACAATTATGCTTGGAAGAATGGTTTTTACTGGCATGTAAATGGTAGTGGTGGTGATGGTGGCTGTGGTGATGACTGCTGGACTCACGGTCACCACTGAAGCCATTAGATTCCTGGTGACTGTCTCTTCGACTGCAGCCACTTCCATTCTCCACCTTGGGAACGGGCAAATCAATCCTAAGGCCCTCGAATTTTCGTTCTGAGCTGCTGGCAGAAGAAGGTGGCATGTCATCAATAATCTCGCCTTCCTCAAGAGGTGTACTGGGTCGGGATGAAGCCCCACTAGGTCCAGCCTCCCCATCATTGTCCGACCTGATGGGTTTGAACTTAGATTTGAGTCCTGAGTCTGCGTTTTTAACAGCATGGTGCACACCTGATGAGAGGTCCCTCTTCACATTGATCTTGATACCAGGCTTGTTTGGACTGTCCTGAGGTTTTGTGAAGCTGGCTAGGTCTGAGCTTGATATACTGGCTTTCAAACTTCTGTCTGCAGGAGAGTTGGTGGCTTGTTCTGGTTTAATGTCTGCATCCATTAGTTCATCAGCAGCACTTGGGAAAGTGTTTGATTTTTCCCCAGATATTCCAGGGTTTGTGGGGTTACGTGATCGGGCACGTACACGCTCTCTGTACATAGATAAAGTCAATTTGCGCATATTTGCTGAAGAACGCTGTTTCTGAGAATCGAGATTCATTTGCGACCTGGGCAGGCCTTCAGGTGAGGAGGAGGTCCTGTTGATATTGCTATCGAAGTCTGGTGCATCATCAGAAGCTAGAAGTATATTGGAGAGCTCTGGGGCTGGCTCAGGTGGGTTTGGGGGCTTAATAGGAGGAGGGCTTGGTGGTCTTTGAGGAGAAGGTTCACCCGGATGCTGAGGAACAAACTGCTCTGTGACAGACTGAGAAACAGGCAGTCTGGAAGAGATGGGCTCGTCCCTTGACGCCAGATAAGACTGAGCGTGCCTTGACTCCAAAGGTACATCTGGGCGGCGGTCAGACTGCGGATGATTGTGCCTAGAGGAGTCCTGACATCTTGCTGAGTCCACAGTACTCTGCCGGTTGTGCGGACTGATCACGGGTTCACTTTGCATGGCAGCTCCTGAGGCTAAGATCTGCGACTGCTGGGCATCTGAGCAGTGAAGTAAAGCCAACGAGGCTGCGCAATGAGACTGAGAAGATCGAGATGGATAGCCATGCTGGGATGATGAGGAGGATGACGATGGTATACTGCCAGGAGCAGCTTGGGTGGAAGACGATGCCACAGCTGATTCAGATAATGGAGACTGTCGCGAGCCTTGAGTAGCAGATGCTGTTGATGCCCCTTGTCCAAGAGAAAGTCCTGGTGCAGCACAGCTGTTGTTGACAAGTGACATCTGCAATAAAGATACAAATTGACAATCCTATTGTAAAAACCTGGTCTACTTTTAAATTTATTGTTTGGGAGGCAGACAAATGGTATTGGTCATTTATAATTGTCAAGACAAAAATTATTTTTAGGAACCTTATTAAGGACGTTATTCAGGAAATTTCTAAACTAAAAAAAAAAAATGGACGTCTCTATTTTGCAGCATTTGTACAGACTCTTCAGGACCCTTAAAACTCTGAAAATATCTACGTTTATAAACAGTCTTACTTTGATTTATAAATAAGACTGTGTTCTGTAACACTGAACATGGACAGATCTGATTATTAGAGGTGTATATTTTATAAGCTCTTATCAACAGTTTTCTTATAAAACAATACGTCTCTCGGTTCTGTAACATTGATCATGAACTGCTCTCATTGTCAAAGGTCTATATCTTATACGCTCTTATCT
>JAWQUT010001009.1:46691-58240 GCA_033807755.1 Ellobium chinense
CTCGTCTTAAGGTGGGAAGACACTATCAAGCTAGGCTGAGAGACAGTATGAAAGTGAAATTAAAAAGAAGGATAGATTACTGGGATGGCAACATCAAATGACATAAATTTCAGACAACACAATTAATACGTGAGTCTCCGTGCAAACCTAGAGTGGCTTCATCTTACTATATATTGTGCCATCTTTGAGATTAAAGCAGACAGGAAACGTTGGAAAGAAAGTGAGAGAGAAAAGTTTAGATTAGACAGTGACACTGACTGCATGAAGGTACTAGAATGAGGGACGACTGCGAACAGAAGAGCAGGAAAGAACAAAACAAGGTTACCTTGCAGTAGCTAGGTTGTAGGCATACAGACTGATGTCTTTAATATTTTCAGCTGGGAGGAGGAAAAAAAACAAGCATTAATGTTAATCATAAACATGCTTTAACTTTCAAGCGCCAAGACTAAGGTTCTTAGACAAACANTGACTACATACAGAATCTCATACTATTTTGTCTTTATTTTTCTGCATCACAGTAAGGGCAAGGTAGCCATTCACTTCTTAACATCTGAAAGCAATCTAAACGTCAGAAATCATGTACTGTGATGCTGGCATTTATCTACTGCTGCGTTTTATAGTATCAGCCTCAGTGCACTCTGAGCTACAGGGGAAGCATACTTACCACTAAGCAATGCACTCATGCAGATCACATAGCAGTGGGGATGAACAATCTGGAGCTGGAATCCTAAAGACGACACATCACCAAAGAAAATGTGGTTTTTTTTCAAATAAAGATTNGGGGGGGTCTCTTGTTATAGTTATAACCCATTGCCATGCCTACACTCAGCTAAACTTACATGCCAGGGCTAACAATAAAATGCTTGCAACTGAAAGGAAGAAAAAAAATCACATTCTCTATTACAATTTTAAGCCTTCAACTGTCTATAAAGGCATTAAAATAGAAATATATTTCTTTGTCATGTATACATCTTAACTATCTGTGATTCCTCCTCAAAATCATTTTTTTCAGTCTCTTTTCTTTATTCTTCTTCTCTTTTTCATGTATTACTTGATGGATTTAATTATGTATTTACATAATTTAGTCACATTTTCTCTTTTCATGCATTCAATCTTGCGTGTTCTGTGTTGTTGTTTTTTTTTTTAATAATCAAAATCAGGGAAACATTTTCACAAAATATGCAAGTGCATGAACCTGAATTTTATGGCTGAAACACAACATTGAAACTGAAAACAGGGTATAAGAAAACACATAATCTTAGATGGGTTAAGTATCAAAACGACACAGGCATTTGTGCTTTCCAAAATCTATTGCCGAAGATGCCCCCTGTTAACTGCTTACTCTTCTCTTGCAAAGATCTTATTTTGAGAAGTGAGTTCGACTCCAAAAAATTACTTTCCCCGAGAGAAAAGGGAGTTTCATTCTAAGTTTTACAAAAAAAAGTTTACTACAGATGAATAATCTAAAATGGATACACAAATCTGGTTCTCTTAGTTACTGTTCTCAATATGATTTTCTGTCAGCATGAAGCAGTACGCCATTTTGGCCAATTTAGTGCCAAATTTCATCACTGAACATTACTCCAAACCTCCCTGTTTTATACCCATATGAGAAAACCATGATATGAAGCTAGCAAAAATCGGATCTTTGTTAAAAAACATTTCAGATTATTGGAAAAAAATTAGGACCGTAGCAAAAAAACATATGTATGCAATTCAACATATAAAGAAAGCTACGGGCCCAAATATTGGTATCAAAGAATATAGTCCGTTATATCTGAATTTTTTTAATGCGTTTTCATTCTATACTTTCTACAGTAATGTTGTCTAGATGCAACACCCATACAAATGCAAATTGAATCAGACGCACTAGTCTGAGTGCTGCATCCTTGCAACAATCAGCTGCCGTGGACAACAAAAAGGGGAGCATCACATACTGTCTCTGAACTAAGGTCTACCTCTGACAAGATAATATGCCATGCCTTAAACATCAAAATCATCTTTAAATTCATCATTGTGATCATCATCATCAAAGAGACAGGTGTAGTGCATGCAAGTGGATGTCTGAGAGCAGAGTTTTGTAATACCAAAGTCAAGACCAGGGGTGCAAGTCTACAGTTACTCTGCCCAGGGGCGTAGCGCGGCGGTCAAAACTAGGTATTCAAATTTGCACACTGATTAGGGGAGGTAGGTTAGCATGCTTGAAACAGAGAAACACAATATTATAGTGCAAGATTTGCTTTACTACCTATAGCAGGACAACAACAACAACAACAACAACAACAACAACAACAACGACGACGACAACAACAACAACAACAACACAACAACAACAACAACAACAACAACGACAACAACAACAATTACAATAACAACAAAATTCAGCCACTTTCTGTTTACTCTTTGTAGATAAGACTTATGCCCTTTTCCTTCGCGTGGTAAAATGATCAAGGATGGTGTCGTAAAAGGGAAAGAGAATTTTAATGACACTTCTTCGATCAACTTTGATTAAATAAATACCATGACGTTTCTTGTTCGTGTTTGACTCATATTTGAACGTGTGGAGTCTTTTACTCGTTGTAAGATGTTAGTCGAGTGCTCAGCGCAGGCAAACGCTGGCTGCTTGCGAAACAATTATTAGCCACGTTTACTGAGAGGCTTGATTAAATGCATGCTGTCGAAAACACGAGCATTTCAAATTATGTAGGGTCCAGACATACACTAGATCTAAATCTAGATCTACACTTGATCTAAATCAAGATCTAGCCTCTGTTAGAAGCACCAAGACAACACTGAAGCCTTAGCTTACAATAACACGCCTGACCCCATTCGAAGTAGGCGAATGGATGAGGGGAAATGAATCATCTGATGTTTTCATTGCCTTGTCTGTGTTCCTTATTTAGACTGTTGTCTACAGGCATGGAAATTTTAACACTGCTGGCGGGCACAACTGGGGCTCAGTCTGGTTGCAAATGCTGATTTCTGCCCCTAATACAGTAGAAGGAGAAGTGCATGCGAGTTCACCTACGTAGTCAAAATCCAAAATGACAACTAGACTGGCTAAGCAGCTGAGTTGCGCTTGGGCCTCAATCAGGATGCAAGTGTCATTCTTTTGACATAAATGATAGCTGGCATTTATTATTTCAGTACTACTGTGGTAGTCATCTGTTCTTTTTAAGAACTGTATGAAGCATTCTTTATCCAAGCGGTAGTCATTGACTTTTTGACTACCATCACGCTATGCCCCTGTATGCCTGAGATCAGTCATTCCGATTGTCTGTCAGGCATAAACCTTTTACTTTTACTTAATCTATAAACAGATATCCCAAGGCCTAAGTAAATCTAAATAAAAAATAAATCCTTTTCTTTGGCCTTTAAGGGTACTTGCACTCATGATCGAGAGTCACCAACCAGCTCAACCTTACCAATGGCAGTGTAGATCTCTGTCTCGCATTCAAGCACAAGATTCCTCATTTCCAGGTAAGCCTGTAAGACATAGATTAAACCCACACATTAAAATTATAGGTTCTTGAGAACTAAGTCTATACCATGTACATTTCTCAAACAGATGTCATCCTTGAACCATAGAGTTCGTTAAAACTACTGAACTAATGTAACGAACCTGCCCATGGCAAGTCAATTAATTCTGTCTGTACAGAAAATCATCAGCGTCAGAATCGAAACACTTTTGTGCTGATCGCAATGCCAACAATATCAATTCAACTGCCTAAATTACATTAATATTTGATACATTCTCTTTTGGGAACAGGAGGACTAAGGACCTTAAGTAAAATGTAAAAGAATATCTAATTTTGTAAACCGGCCTTAACTACGCAAAACATCAGTACTGTTTGGGAGTTTCTCAGTTACTGTTAGTATGCAAATTAGACAAGCACTATGCATACTTATGATTGTCTTTTAAAACCTTTAAATTTAGCACGTAACACCTGCCCGAAATCTCTCGGAAGATTTTTTTTTTTTTTTGCCGAACACTTTGCTGATTTCCTCTCCCACTGTTAGGAGTGAATTGATCCCATAGGAAATCACCTGTGAAATCAAATCCTATTTCCATGTTGTCTTATTTCTTGCCTACCACTAACGATTAAATAATAATAAAGAATAAACAAATAATAAAGAAAAACTTTCTCTGAACTATGACTAAAAAGACACAACCTCCATAATGAACATTTCTGGGATTCAAAAAATAACTCTCTGATGGGCCTCACTATGAATATTAACCCAAAAAAATGCATTTCAAATTTAGTTATCTTTTTCTTTGTGCTGATGGCCCCTTGAAATTTCAAGGCCATGTTAAGAAGTTAAAAAAAAATTACCCAAATGGAAACCTGAATGGCCTGATGATGCAAATTGATTACATTATAATAATTTATAGTAAATTAATGAATTTTTAAATGTCCAATCTGCATGATTTTTAATGTAGAAGAGAAACCTAAAAACGGGTCCCTCTCTGTATTTTAAATATACAACTTTGACCAAAACATCTGATTTCATTTCAGTTTTGGTTCATTATGAATAGGTTGGAACTCTCTACGTCTGCCACAAAGTTTTATTTGGAAAGAAATCAATGCAATTTCATGAAAGAAGTGTAGCTGAATAAACTTTGATTTTCTCTCAATATTTCTATGCAAATATTCACGAACTATGTACATTCATGACTACATTAAATATGTACGGATCAAGAAACACCAAAGTAGAAAATTAAGTACACGGATGCCTATGCTAGACATTTATAGAAAACGATGGATTCAGAGTTGGACTATTACTTTATTATCACTGACTTTTCCGTAAATGATGACCGGACGCACTGATTACATTTTTTTTTTAATTTCAACCTTTATGGTTATATTCTCTCCGCGAGTTCGAGTACTAAATACAGCACCGTATTCTTTTGTCCTTGTTACTGACACAGCTGGGCATAAAATTCGGATAAACCTCCTATTCAATAAAGTTCAGGACAAAATCGTACCTTACCTGTGCATGAGCATTCTGGAAGTTTGAAAAATAACCGAACTCCGACTATAGTGTGATTCGTCCATTTATATATTTCATTTTCGTTAATTTTAACAAGATGATGCCGGATTTTTCCCCTGCTGAAAAACGCTGAAAACGCTGAAAAATCCAGAATCCATAGTTATCCAGAAGATCGCCATCCCTGAACGTTTGATTCTAATACCAAACAGATCACAATGGCCAAAACAGAGATGTTGACTAAACTTTCTGTGTATTTCCTCCAAATAAACCTTGCACCCAGTAAGATATTTAAAAAAAATAGTAACTCGAATTAGATAACAAAAAGATAAAGAACTTACAGCTGATTCTGTGTTGCAGTTGCTCTGACATAGGGCGTCCATCTTCGACTGCCACTGATTATCCACTCCATACGTCAAAGGATCTGACTTGTCAGGGAACTCCCTGTTTTTATTGCTGCGGATGACATCCACTGCTGTCCGGATAAGGTGCTCAAGCTTGCAGGCACATTCTTCCACTTTACCTCCAGCAAAAGTAAAACCCAAAGCGAGGGGCTGAAAATTAGAGCAACACATTACAAATTTGTAGAGCTTTATCAATAGACATTTGGTCAAAGCCATGTGCACACAACATATAAATTTTAGTCTGAGATTCTGGGTAGTAAGTGCTGTGAAAAGCCTTTGCATCTGTAGTATACTGTCCGATGAATTCAGAATTCTATTCTGGAAATCACCGCAATTCTGCCACCAAATCTCTCTAAGCGATACCTGTATACTAAATTACTACGTTGACAGGGAAAAAAGTGTGCCAAAGAAACAAAACAACAACAACAACAACAACAACAACAAATGCCTCTGTGCTATTCTATTCCTTTCTCTCCCTGCGGCACACTAGGATTTCATCTTGAGGAAGATTTCAACTTCCAGTTATTCTTCAATATTATCTCATTCCGTTTCCCATTTTTTGTCAGCTTACCATCCCATCACTATGCGACTTATTTATAAGCTGGGTAAAAAAAAAAAAAGTGATGTTTCACTATCTTTGTAATAGTCCTAACCTGACTACTGAAAGTACTGGGCCAGGATTAAAAGCATGTGAGTCAAACCGAAGCAAGGTACTGAGTTCATTTCTCAGTCTCTACACTGCTGGGCTAGGAGTGAAGGAAAGGAGTACTTACCACTCCAGGGAATACTTTCACTGTCCGATACATGAAGAATCTATGCATTAATACCATACTTGTGTTGACGGCCAACCGTGTCCTGTGGGGAGATTTGATTTTGTAACCTCTATTCTCCTGCATAATAAGTAGACCTATGCATACTACTACTTGTATTCCAATCTGCACCCTTACAAACTGTGACAAAAACATTCAAATTCATGCAAGACTATCTTTAATATAATTTCATACAGTGTATTTAGGCCGGTTAACTGACCTCAACCAGACTGTTACACTAAAAACTTATTAAATTGGAAATAATATCAAACCTCATCAGAAGGTAAATGACCTCCACTCCATAAACCTTTAATGAAATGTCCCTTTTCTATATCAAAGCCCATCTTTACTCCAGAGATATGAATTTCTTGATTATTCAAAGAGGAACAGGAAACTGAAATTAATGTAGATCTACTTACAAGCCAGATTTCAGCCCAATGGATTGTATCAGCGTGGCTATTTTTTGACGGAAGATCAACTCCTGCTCCAAGCTGATTCCACTGCGAACACTGGGAGTGTTGCGCAGCTCCTCGTCGGTAAACAGCCATCTATTTCGGTTTGACTCCTCCATTCCCTATGAGAGAAAGAGAGAGAGAGAGAGAGAGAGAGAGAGAGAGAGAGAGAGAGAGAGAGAAGAGAGAGAGAGAGAGAGAGAGAGAGAGAGAGAGCAGTATTATTAAGTACCCTATGATCCAGTGACCTGGACAAAAATGTATTGCGTTATAAATGAAGTACACTGACAAATCTAATATGAGAATCAGTCATTTCTCAGAAAAAGCCAGGATTTTATATCACAGCCTAGGCTTCTGGTTATGTCAAATAAGACTGCTCCTTTGAATGTTAAATGTATAGCAAAAAGATTAGAATACCAAGAGGTCTTTACCTCTAGATTTAATTTTAAGAGCCAAAAAGAAAGCATAAGATTAACTCCCAAGATATGATTATAACGGTCTGGAATCACAGGTTTGCAAATGACAACAGAGAGAGCCATTTCAAAAACGTGAAATATTGTCTTTTTCAGAACTTACTTTTCGTCAGTTTCTTGTGTAATTGTGTGAGGGCTGACTAGCACAATCCCTCGCTACGATCCTGACCAACAAAAGTTGAATTCTAGACAACTAAATTCAGATAGTCAGCGCGTTCTGACCTTGAAAGAGAAATTAATTCTTAACTATACTTTTAGCTGCAAGGTATCACGAACACATACTGATATGAGGGTACATTTTTATCATTCCTGGTTAACAGTTCCTCTTAGAGTAGGCAAAAAACAAAAACAAGTAGACTATCCCCACTTCGTTTCGAAATTACTTGTTTTTTGGGGTTTTTTTTATTTCTTGGTAAAAAAATTCTTCTTAGGATAGGACAAAATAACGCAGTGTCACTTCTTTTCCAGATTACTTTCTGTCCTAGGTTAACTAGCATTTTCGCAGTTTGAGGAGAATTGAGGATCAGAGGTTCCCAAAGAATATGATGAGAACATCGAGATCAGCAATAGAAGTAGAAAAATGGGTGAGAGAATACGTGTAATGAGAAGCCTCGCCAATGACGGTCTTGCCGGAGAGCATGTCAATGACTAAATCTCCCTGATCACTTCTTAGTGATGGTGTGACGTCAGCGAATGATTAGAGGGAAAAAAGGGCGGTTAAAAACAGTAACACACCAAGGGGGATTGCTCTGCGCTTGCCGATGTAACGAGCATGCGATTTAAGGAGGGGAGGAGGAAGAAAGATTCGGGTAATAAAAGATAACAGTGGTGCTTGAATTATTAAGTAATTTTATTTCCTATTATGCTCTCTTTCTTCAACTTATCTCACTATGAATTTATTTCTAATTTAAATCCACTTTGAACGTATAGGGAAATCCCTCGACGTGTATTACTACGAAGTAGTTAAAAATCTTTCTGAAAATGACTCCATTTTCGCAAAGTGACGTTGCAGTGACCCATATTATAATCGCTTTCGGAATGCCCTTTCTTGCAGTCGTGGCCTGTGTACAGCATAGTCAATCCCCTTTAATTGCAAATGTTGGAAAGCTTGTATTGATCCGCTTACACAAAGCTGTAATTATCTGATAAGTTTTATACAGTTTCTGAAAGAAAACAGCATTTTTTTCTCATCTAAAACGTATTCTGACTAGGTGAAAATTGGATTAAAGCGGAATAAAAAGAATTACTAAAGTGCTGTTTCCAGTATGTCTGTGCATAAATTGAAATTGATCCATAGTAGGTCCAGGTTAAGCGCGAAAGTGTAAATCTTCACCTTCATTCGTGAATGGATTATGCATACGGTCACTGTAGTCTAACTGCAACTTTGGAAGAGTGAAGGGGAAAAGAAGTGGCGTCACATTTTTGTTCCTACTTTAAGAAAAACTCTTTATTAAGAAAAAAAAATGGATTAATTAAAACGAGATGCTCGTATCTATCGACAGGCATTGATTTTTTAAAAAAATCCATTTTCCTTCATTTGAAAAGAAGTTTAAGTTTCATACTACTTATTGTGTATACATATATTGTTATTTAAGAGTCGAATTCGAGTTCTTTCGCATCAAGAGACAGGCGCTCTACCTTTGGATACCATGATAGTGGGGGTAGAAAACAGATAATTCAACCTACCGTAAAATGAATGGGGATGGTTAACAATTAAAAAGTAGATCTGGACTGGGTTGTGCCGGTTAAACTGTAATTACTCATGCTATATCTATAATATTTGCTCAGATGTTTATAGTATAACTGAGCTAATAAAGTTCTTGTTATTGTTTATTCCATTTGTGTTTGCTAAGGTCTATTCTGATTCCTTATCCATCCGAATAAGCAACTATAAATAGATAAATGTGTTATTGTGCGTTCGGAGTTAATACCAGAACAGCCCAAGCATTATTTGGCTACCCAAAGTCAGCTCTTGACAGCAATTTCAATCATAAAATTCAAGGACACTCTTATCTGTTTCATCAAGTATTGTTATTTTAGCATCTTCCTTTAGACTGCTCTGACCTCAAATGTGATTTTAAGACTGTTAAATCTTTCAGAGTAGAGTTAATATTTTAAGTTTTCTTAATAAGTGTGTTCGAAGCTTACGGTTTACAATACTCATCACACACAAGACGGAGCCTGGAATAGTATGACACCTTGAAAAACTCTACAGTATATTGTCAAGAAAACTACCCATCTTCAAATCGACGAAGAGATCTTGATCCACTGAAAATATACATTTTGTTGAAGACAAGCGGTCTTCAACCACTGGAAATATCGCACTTTGTTGAAAACAAGCGAACTTAAACTACTTGATGTATCGCATTTTGTTGAAAACAAGCGATCTTAAACTAATTGAAATATCCCACTTTGTTAAAAGCAAGCGATCTCAAACCACTGGAAATATTACAATTTGTTGAAATCAAGCGATCTTAAACCACTGGAAATATCACACAGTGTTGACAACAAACGATCCTTTACCACTAGAAATAGCACACTGTGTTGAAAACAAGTGATCTTAAACCACTAGAAATATCGCACTACGATGAAGGCAAGCGATTTTAAAAAACTGGAAATATCACAGTATGTTGAAAACAAGCAATCTTAAACCACTGGAAATATCGCACTTTATTGAAATCAAGCGATCTTTAACCACAGGAAATATGGCACTGTGTTGAACAAAAGCGATATTAAACCAATGGAAATATCGCACTTTGATGAGAGGAAGCGATCTTAAACCTTTGGAAATAACGCACTATGTTGAAAACAAGCGATCTCAAACCATTGGAAATATCACACTTTCTTGAAAAAAAAGCGATCTTAAACAACTAGAAATATGGCACTTTCTTGAAAATAAGCGATCTTTTAGCATTGGAAATATCCCGATATTTAACCACTGGAAATATCGCACTATGTTGAAAAAAAAGAAATCTTAAACAACTGGAAATATCTCATTATGTTGAAAACAAGCGATCTTAAACCACTAGAAATATCGCATTTTGTTGACAACAAGCGATCTTAAACTACTAGAAGTATCGCACTTTGTTGAAAACAAGCGATCTTAAACCACTAGAAATATCGCACTTTGTTGACAACAAGCGATCTTAAACTAATTGAAATATCGCACTTTGTTAAAAGCAAGGGATCTGAAACCACTGGGAATATTGCACTTTATTTAAAAGAAGCGGTCTTAAACTGCTGGAAGTATTGCACTTTTTTGAAAGCAAGCGATCTTAAACCACTGGAAATAACGCACTATGTTGAAAACAAGCGATCTCAGACCATTGGAAATATCACATTTGTTTGAAAACAAGCGGTCTTAAACCACTTGAAATATGGCACTTTCTTGAGGACAAGCGATTTTAAACCACTGTAAATATCGCACTGTGTTTAAAATAAACGACCCTTTCCCACTGGAAATATCACACTGTGTTGAAAATAAGCGATCTTATACCACTGGAAATATAGCACTGTGTTGAAAAAAAGAGATCTTGAACCACTGGAAATATCCCACTTTGTTGAAAGCAGGCGACCGTAAACCACTGTAAATATTACACTTTGTTGAGAACAAGCGATCTAAAACCATTATAAATATCGCACTATGTTGAAAAAAAAAACGGTCCTTTACCACTGGAAATATCACACTGTGTTGAAAATAAGCGATTTGAAACCACTGGATATATCGCACTTTGCTGAAAGCAAGTGAACTTAAACCATTGGAAATATCGCACTATATTGAAAACAAGCTATCTTTAACCACTGTGAAATATTACACTTTGTTGAGAACAAGCGATCTTAAACCTCTGTAAATATCGCACTGTGTTGAAAAGAAGCGATCTGAAACGACTTGAAATATCGCACTACGTTGAAAGGAAGTGATCCTAAACCACTGGATATATCACACTTTGTTGAATGAAAACAAGCGATCTTAAACCACCGGAAATATCGCATTTTGTTGAAAACAAGCGATATTAAAAGACTGGAAATATCGCACTATATTGAAAACAAGCTATCTTTAACCACTGGAAATATTACACTCGTTGAGAACAAGCGATCTTACCTTTACCTCTAGAAATATCGCACTACGATGAAAGCAAGCGATCCACACCCGCTCAGACTGTGCACTTTAGTTGACTCGACAGTATGCCAGAATGGCACGTTGGCTCATACTTTCTATTACCTGGCCACTCATGGCTTGAAACAAAATGGCCGCCCAAATTATCCCAATATATGCTGTTTTTTTGGTCAATATGGACATCCTGTAATACTTATTATGTTGAATGCAACATAAATCAATGCTAGACATCCTTTTGTTTGCAAATACTTATGTTTCCTTCAGTTTTTATCCGTTTCCTAATGGCAAATAAGACCACAGCGACA
>JAWQUT010001009.1:59069-74671 GCA_033807755.1 Ellobium chinense
AAGCGATCTTAAACCACTGTAAATATCGCACTGTCTTGAAAAGAAACGATCTTAAACCACTGGAATTATGGCACTACGTTGAAAGCAAGCTATCCTAAACCGCTGGATATATCACAATTTGTTGAATGAAAACAAGCGATCTTAAACCACTGAAAATATCGCACTTTGTTGAAAAAAAGCAATCTTAAACCACTGTAAATATCGCACTGTGTTGAAAACAAACGACCCTTTAAAACTGGAAATATCACACTGTGTTGAAAATAAGCGATCTGAAACCACTGGATATAGCGCACTTTGCTGAAAGCACGTGATCTTAAACCATTGGAAATATCGCACTATATTGAAAGCAAGCGATCTGAAACGACTGGAAATATCGCACTACGTTGAAAGGAAGTGATCCTAAACAGCTGGATATATCACACTTTGTTGAATGAAAACAAGCGATCTTAAACCACTGGACATATCGCATTTTGTTGAAAACAAGCGATCCTAAAAGACTGGAAATATCGCACTATACTGAAAACAAGCTATCTTTAACCACTGTAAATATTACACTCGTTGAATAAAGCGGTCTTAAACCTTTGGAAATATCTCACTGTGTTGAAAACAAACGATCCGTTACCACTGGAAATATCACACTGTGTTGAAAAAAAAGCGATCTTACACCATTGTAAATATGGCACTGTGTTGAAAACAAACGATCCGTTACCACTGGAAATATCACACTGTGTTGAAAACAAAACGATCTTAAACCACTGAAAATATAGCACTGTGTTGAAAACAAGCGATCTTGAATCACTGGAAATATCCCACTTTGTTGAAAACAAGCGATCGTAAACCACTGGAAATATTACACTTTGTTCAGAACAAGCGATCTTAATGCACTGTACATATCGCACTGTGTTGAAAACAAACGATCCGTTACCACTGGAAATATCACACTGTGTTGAAAATAAACGATCCGTTACCACTGGAAATATCGCACTATGTTGAAAGAAAGCGATCTTAAACCACTGGAAATATCACAGTATGTTGAAAACAAGCGATCTTAAAACACTGGAAATATCTCACTTTGATGAAAGAAAGCGACCTTAAACCACTGGAAATAAGGAACTATCTTGAAAACAAGCGATCTGAAACCATTGGAATTTTCACACTTTGTTGAAAACAAGCGATCTTAAACCACTAAAAATATGGCAGTTTCTTGAAAACAAGCGATTTTTAACCACTTGAAATATTGCAATGTGTTGACAAAAACGATCCTTTATCACTGGAAATATCACACTGTGTTGAAAATTAGCGATCTTAAGCCACTGGAAATATCGCACTTTTTTGATAACAAGCGATCTTAAATCACTGGAAATATCGCACTTTGTTAAAAGAAAGCGATCGCAATCGACTGGAAATATTAAACTTTGTTGAGAACAAGCGATCTTAAACCACTGTAAATATCGCACTGTCTTCAAAAGAAACGATCTTAAACCACTGGAATTATGGCACTACGTTGAAAGCAAGCTATCCTAAACCGCTGGATATATTACACTTTGTTGAGAACAAGCGATCTTAAAATACTATAAATATCGCACTGTGTTGTAAACAAACGATCCTTTATGACTGGAAATATCACACTGTGTTGAAAATTAGCGATCTTAAGCCACTGGAAATATCGCACTTTTTGATAACAAGCGATCTTAAACTACTGGAAATATCGCACTTTGTTAAAAGAAAGCGATCGTAAACGACTTGAAATATTACACTTTGTTGAGAACAAGCGATCTTAAACCACTGTAAATATCGCACTGTCTTGAAAAGAAACGATCTTAAACCACTGGAATTATGGCACTACGTTGAAAGCAAGCTATCCTAAACCGCTGGATATATCACAATTTGTTGAATGAAAACAAGCGATCTTAAACCACTGAAAATATCGCACTTTGTTGAAAAAAGGCAATCTTAAACCACTGTAAATATCGCACTGTGTTGAAAACAAACGACCCTTTAAAACTGGAAATATCACACTGTGTTGAAAATAAGCGATCTGAAACCACTGGATATATCGCACTTTGCTGAAAGCACGTGATCTTAAACCATTGGAAATATCGCACTATATTGAAAGCAAGCGATCTGAAACGACTGGAAATATCGCACTACGTTGAAAGGAAGTGATCCTAAACAGCTGGATATATCACACTTTGTTGAATGAAAACAAGCGATCTTAAACCACTGGAAATATCGCATTTTGTTGAAAACAAGCGATCTTAAAAGGTTGGAAATATCGCACTATAATATTGAAAAAAAGCTATCTTTAACCACTGGAAATATAGGCCATTGTTGAACGCAAGCGATCTTACACCATTGAAAATATCCCACTATATTGAAAGCAAGCGATCTTATACCACTGGAAATATTACACTTTGTTGAGAATAAGCGATCTTACCTTTACCACTGGAAATATCACACGGTGTTGGAAACAAGCGATCTTAAACCACTGGAAATATCACAGTATGTTGAAAACAAGCGATCTTTAATCACTGGAAATATCTCACTTTGATGAAAGCAAGCGTTCTCAAACCGCTGGAAATAACGAACTATCTTGAAAACAAGAGAAATGAAACCATTGGAAATATCACACTTTGTTGAAAACAAGCGATTTTAAACCACTAGAAATATGGCACTTTCTTGAAGACAGGCGATCTTAATCCACTGTAAATATCGCGCTGTGTTGAAAACATACGACCCTTTACCACTGGAAATATCACACTGTGTTCACAATAAGCGATCTTAAACCACTGGAAATATAGCACTTTGTTGAATGAAAACAAGAGATCTTAAACCACTGTAAATATCGCATTTTGTTGAAAACAAGCGATCTTAAAAGATTGGAAATATCGCACTATATTGAAAAAAAGCTATATTTAACCACTGGAATTATCGGCCATTGTTGAAAGCAAGCGATCTTAAACCATTGACAATATCGCACTATATTGAAAACAAGCGATCTTAAACCACTGGAAATATCTCACTTTGATGAAAGAAAGCGTTCTTAAACCACTGGAAATAAAAAACTATCCTGAATACAAGAGATCTGAAACCATTGGAAATATCACACTTTATTGAAAAAGCGATCTTAAACCACTAGAAATATCGGCAATTGTTGAAAGCTAGCGATCTTAAACCATTGAAAATATCGCACTATATTGAAAACAAGCGATCTTAAACCACTGGAAATATTACACTTTCTTGAGAACAAGCGATCTTACATTTACCACTGGAAATATCACACGGTGTTGAAAACAAGCGATCTTAAACCACTGGAAATATCACAGTATGTTGAAAACAATCGATCTTAAACCACTGGAAATATCTCACTCTGATGAAAGAAAGCGTTCTTAAACCACTGGAAATAAAGAACTATCTTGAAAACAAGAGATCTGAAACAATTGGAAATATCACACTTTATTGAAAAAAAGCGATCTTAAACCACTAGAAATATGGCACTTTCTTGAAGACAAGCGATCTTAAACTACTGTAAAAATCGCACTGTGTTGTAAACAAACGATCCTTTATGACTGGAAATATAGCACTGTGTTGAAAACAAGCGATTTTAAACAATTTAATTACCACACTATATTGAAAACAAGCTACTTTTAACCACTGGAAATATTACACTTTCTTGAGAACAAGCAAACTTAAACCACTGTAAATATCACACTGTGTTGAAAAGAAACGATCCTTTACCACTGGAAATATTACACTGTGTTGAAAACAAGCGATCTTAAATCACTGGAAATATCACACTACGTTGAAAGCAAGTGATTGTAAACCACTGGAAATATCACAGTATGTTGAAAACAAGCGATCTTAAACCACTGGAAATATCGCACTTTGATAAAAGCAAGCGATCTTAAACCACTGGAAATATTACTCTTTCTTGAGAACAAGCGATCTTAATGCACTGTAAATATCACACTGTGTTGAAAAGAAACGATCCTTTATCATTGGAAATATCACACTGTGTTGAAAATAAGCGATATTAAACCACTGGAAATATAGCACTAAGTTAAAAAAAGAGATCTTAAACCTTTGGAAATATCTCACTGTGTTGAAAAAAAAACGATCCCTTACCACTGAAAATATTACACTGTGTTGAAAAAAAAGCGATCTTAAACCACAGTATATATCGCACTGTGTTGAAAACAAACGATCCGTTTTCACTGGAAATATCACACTGTGTTGAAAAAAAGCGATCTTAAACCACTGAAAATATAGCACTGTGTTGAAAACAAGCGATCTTGAATCACTGGAAATATCCCACTTTGTTGAAAGCAAGCGATCGTAAACCACTGGAAATATTACACTTTCTTCAGAACAAGCGATCTTAATGCACTGTAAATATCGCACTGTGTTGAAAATAAACGATCCTTTATCCCTGGAAATATTACACTGTGTTGAAAAAAAGCGATCTTAAACCACTGGAAATATCACAGTATGTTGAAAACAAGCGATCTCAACCCACTGGAAATATCACACTTTGTTGAAAAAAATCGATTTTAAACCACTAGAAATATGGCACTTTTTTCAAAACAAGCGATCTAAAACCAATGGGAATATTGCACTTTATAGAAAAAAAGCGATCTTAGCTGCTGGAAGCATCGCACTTTTTTTAAAAGCAAGCGATCTTAAACCACTGGAAATATCGCACTACGTTGAAAGCAAGCGATCCTAAACCGCTGGATATATAACACTTTGTTGAATTAAAAGAGGCGATCTTAAGCCATTGGAAATATCGCACTTTGTTGAAAATAAGCGATCCTAAATCACAGTAAATATCGCACTGTGTTGAAAAGAAGCGATCTTAAAAGATTGGAAATATCGCACTATGTTAAAAGAAAGCGATCGTAAACCGATAAAATTATTACACTTTTTTGAGAACAAGCGATCGTAATGCACTGTACATATCGCACTGTGTTGAAAACAAACGATCCGTTACCACTGGAAATATCACACTGTGTTGAAAATAAACGATCCGTTACCACTGGAAATATCGCACTATGTTGAAAGAAAGCGATCTTAAACCACTGGAAATATCACAGTATGTTGAAAACAAGCGATCTTAAAACACTGGAAATATCTCACTTTGATGAAAGAAAGCGATCTTAAACCACTGGAAATAAGGAACTATCTTGAAAACAAGCGGTCTGAAACCATTGGAATTTTCACACTTTGTTGAAAACAAGCGATCTTAAACCACTAGAAATATGGCAGTTTCTTGAAAACAAGCGATTTTTAACCACTTGAAATATTGCAATGTGTTGACAAAAACGATCCTTTATGACTGGAAATATCACACTGTGTTGAAAATTAGCGATCTTAAGCCACTGGAAATATCGCACTTTTTGATAACAAGCGATCTTAAACTACTGGAAATATCGCACTTTGTTAAAAGAAAGCGATCGTAAACGACTTGAAATATTACACTTTGTTGAGAACAAGCGATCTTAAACCACTGTAAATATCGCACTGTCTTGAAAAGAAACGATCTTAAACCACTGGAATTATGGCACTACGTTGAAAGCAAGCTATCCTAAACCGCTGGATATATCACAATTTGTTGAATGAAAACAAGCGATCTTAAACCACTGAAAATATCGCACTTTGTTGAAAAAAGGCAATCTTAAACCACTGTAAATATCGCACTGTGTTGAAAACAAACGACCCTTTAAAACTGGAAATATCACACTGTGTTGAAAATAAGCGATCTGAAACCACTGGATATATCGCACTTTGCTGAAAGCACGTGATCTTAAACCATTGGAAATATCGCACTATATTGAAAGCAAGCGATCTGAAACGACTGGAAATATCGCACTACGTTGAAAGGAAGTGATCCTAAACAGCTGGATATATCACACTTTGTTGAATGAAAACAAGCGATCTTAAACCACTGGAAATATCGCATTTTGTTGAAAACAAGCGATCCTAAAAGACTGGAAATATCGCACTATACTGAAAACAAGCTATCTTTAACCACTGGAAATATTACACTCGTTGAATAAAGCGGTCTTAAACCTTTGGAAATATCTCACTGTGTTGAAAACAAACGATCCGTTACCACTGGAAATATCACACTGTGTTGAAAAAAAGCGATCTTACACCATTGTAAATCTGGCACTGTGTTGAAAACAAACGATCCGTTACCACTGGAAATATCACACTGTGTTGAAAATAAAACGATCTTAAACCACTGAAAATATAGCACTGTGTTGAAAACAAGCGATCTTGAATCACTGGAAATATCCCACTTTGTTGAAAGCAAGCGATCGTAAACCACTGGAAATATTACACTTTGTTCAGAACAAGCGATCTTAATGCACTGTACATATCGCACTGTGTTGAAAAAACGATCCGTTACCACTGGAAATATCACACTGTGTTGAAAATAAACGATCCGTTACCACTGGAAATATCGCACTATGTTGAAAGAAAGCGATCTTAAACCACTGGAAATATCACAGTATGTTGAAAACAAGCGATCTTAAAACACTGGAAATATCTCACTTTGATGAAAGAAAGCGATCTTAAACCACTGGAAATAAGGAACTATCTTGAAAACAAGAGATCTGAAACCATTGGAATTTTCACACTTTGTTGAAAACAAGCGATCTTAAACCACTAAAAATATGGCAGTTTCTTGAAAACAAGCGATTTTTAACCACTTGAAATATTGCAATGTGTTGACAAAAACGATCCTTTATCACTGGAAATATCACACTGTGTTGAAAATTAGCGATCTTAAGCCACTGGAAATATCGCACTTTTTGATAACAAGCGATCTTAAATCACTGGAAATATCGCACTTTGTTCAAAGAAAGCGATCGCAATCGACTGGAAATATTAAACTTTGTTGAGAACAAGCGATCTTAAACCACTGTAAATATCGCACTGTCTTCAAAAGAAACGATCTTAAACCACTGGAATTATGGCACTACGTTGAAAGCAAGCTATCCTAAACCGCTGGATATATTACACTTTGTTGAGAACAAGCGATCTTAAAATACTATAAATATCGCACTGTGTTGTAAACAAACGATCCTTTATGACTGGAAATATCACACTGTGTTGAAAATAAGCGGTCTTAAACCACTGGATATATCACACTTTGTTAAATGAAAACAAGCGATCTTAAACCACTGGAAATATCGCATTTTGTTGAAAACAAGCGATCTTAAAAGGTTGGAAATATCGCACTATAATATTGAAAAAAAGCTATCTTCAACCACTGGAAATATAGGCCATTGTTGAAAGCAAGCGATCTTACACCATTCAAAATATCGCACTATATTGAAAGCAAGCGATCTCATACCACTGGAAATATTACACTTTGTTGAGAATAAGCGATCCTACCTTTACCACTGGAAATATCACACGGTGTTGAAAACAAGCGATCTTAAACCACTGGAAATATCACAGTATGTTGAAAACAAGCGATCTTTAACCACTGGAAATATCTCACTTTCATGAAAGCAAGCGTTCTCAAACCGCTGGAAATAACGAACTATCTTGAAAACAAGAGAAATGAAACCATTGGACATATCACACTTTGTTGAAAACAAGCGATTTTAAACCACTAGAAATATGGCACTTTCTTGAAGACAGGCGATCTTAATCCACTGTAAATATCGCGCTGTGTTGAAAACAAACGACCCTTTACCACTGGAAATATCACACTGTGTTCACAATAAGCGATCTTAAACCACTGGAAATATCGGCCATTGTTGAAAGCAAGCGATCTTAAACCATTGACAATATCGCACTATATTGAAAACAAGCGATCTTAAACCACTGGAAATATCTCAATTTGATGAAAGAAAGCGTTCTTAAACCACTGGAAATATAGCACTGTGTTGAAAACATGCGATCTTGAATCACTGGAAATATCGCACTTTGTTGAAAACAAGCGATCCTAAACCACTGGAAATATCGGACATTGTTAAAAGTAAGTGATATTAAACCATTGGAAATGTCGCACTATATTGAAAACAAGCGATCTTAAACCACTGGAAATATTACACTTTCTTGAGAACAAGCGATCTTACATTTACCACTGGAAATATCACACGGTGTTGAAAACAAGCGATCTTAAACCACTGGAAATATCACAGTATGTTGAAAACAATCGATCTTAAACCACTGGAAATATCTCACTCTGATGAAAGAAAGCGTTCTTAAACCACTGGAAATAAAGAACTATCTTGAAAACAAGAGATCTGAAACAATTGGAAATATCACACTTTATTGAAAAAAAGCGATCTTAAACCACTAGAATTATGGCACTTTCTTGAAGACAAGCGATCTTAAACTACTGTAAAAATCGCACTGTGTTGTAAACAAACGATCCTTTATGACTCGAAATATCACACTGTGTTGAAAACAAACGATCCTTTATGACTCGAAATATCACACTGTGTTGAAAAGAAACGATCCTTCACAACTGGAAATATTACACTGTGTTGAAAACAAGCGATCTTAAATCACTGGAAATATCACACTACGTTGAAAGCAAGTGATTGTAAACCACTGGAAATATCACAGTATGTTGAAAACAAGCGATTTTAACCCACTGGAAACATCGCACGTTGATGAAAGCAAGCGATCTTAAACCACTGGAAATAACAAACTCTCTTGAAATCAAGCGTTCTCAAACCATTGGAAATATCGCACTATGTTGAAAGCAAGCGATTCTAAACCGCTGGATATATCACACTTTGTTGAATGAAAATAAGCGATCTTAAATCACTGGACATATCGCACTTTGTTGGACGTAAGCGATCGTAAACCACTGGAAATATTACTCTTTCTTGAGAACAAGCGATCTTCATGCACTGTAAATATCGCACTGTGTTGAAAAAAAACGATCCTTTATCATTGGAAATATCACACTGTGTTGAAAATAAGCGATATTAAACCACTGGAAATATAGCACTACGTTGAAAAAAGCGATCTTAAACCTTTGGAAATATCTTACTGTGTTGAAAACAAACGATCCGTTACCACTGGAAATATCACACTGTGTTGAAAAAAAGCGATCTTAAACCACAGTATATATCGCACTGTGTTGAAAATAAACGATCCGTTTTCACTGGAAATATCACACTGTGTTGAAAAAAAGCGATCTTAAACCACTGAAAATATAGCACTGTGTTGAAAACATGCGATCTTGAATCACTGGAAATATCCCACTTTGTTGAAAGCAAGCGATCGTAAACCACTGGAAATATTACACTTTGTTCAGAACAAGCGATCTTAATGCACTGTAAATATCGCACTGTGTCGAATATAAACGATCCGTTATCACTGGAAATATCACACTATGTTGAAAATAAGCGATCTTAAACCACTGTAAATATCGCACCTCTTGATAACAAGCGATCTTAAACCGCTGGAAATATCGCACTTTGTTAAATGAAAGCGATCGTAAATCGCTGGATATATCACACTTTGTTGAATGAAAACAATCAATCTTAAACCACCGTAAATATCGCACTGTGTAGAAAAGAAACGATCCTTTACCACTGGAAATATTACACTGTGTTGAAAAAAAGCGATCTTAAACCACTGGAAATGTAACACTGTCTTGAAAACAAGCGATCTTAAACCACTGGAAATATCACAGTATGTTGAAAACAAGCGATCTCATCCCACTGGAAATATCACACTTTGTTGAAAAAAATCGATTTTAAACCACTAGAAATATGGCACTTTTTTCAAAACAAGCGATCTAAAACCAACGGGAATATTGCACTTTATTGAAAAAAAGCGATCTTAGCTGCTGGAAGTATCGCACTTTTTTGAAAGCAAGCGATCTTAAACGACTGGAAATATCGCACTACGTTGAAAGCAAGCGATCCTAAACCGCTGGATATATAACACTTTGTTGAATTAAAAGAGGCGATCTTAAACCATCGGAAATATCGCACTTTGTTGAAAACAAGCGATCCTAAACCACTGGAAATATCGGACATTGTTAAAAGTAAGTGATCTTAAACCATTGGAAATGTCGCACTATATTGAAAACAAGCGATCTTGAACCACTGGAGATATTACACTTTGCTGAGAACAAGCGATATTAATGCACTGTAAATATCGCACTGTGTTCAAACTAAACGATCCTTTATAATTGGAAATATCACACTGTGTTGAAAATAAGCGATAGTAAACCACTGGAAATATAGCACTTTGTTGAAAACAAGCGAACTTAAATCTCGGGAAATATCTCACTTTGTTGAAAGGGGGTGATCTTAAACCACTGTAAATATCGCACTGTGTTCAAAATAAACGATCCTTTATCACTGGAAATATCAAATGGTGTTGAAAATAAGCGATCTTAAACCACTAGAAATATAGCACTGTGTTGAAAAGAAGCGATCTTAAACCACTGGAAATATCTCACTCTCGTGAAAGAAAGCGTTCTTAAACCACTGGAAATAAAGAACTATCTTGAAAACAAGAGATCTGAAACCATTGGAAATATCACACTTTATTGAAAAAAAGCGTTTTTAAACAACTAGAATTATGGCACTTTCTTGAAGACAAGCGATCTTAAACCACTGTAAAAATCGCACTGTGTTGTAAACAAACGATCCTTTATGACTCGAAATATCACACTGTGTTGAAAATAAGCGATCTTAAAGCACTGGAAATATTACACTCGTTGAATAAAGCGATCTTAAACCTTTGGAAATATCTCACTGTGTTGAAAACAAACGATCCGTTACCACTGAAAATATCACACTGTGTTGAAAAAAAGCGATCTTACACCATTGTAAATATGGCACTGTGTTGAAAACAAACGATCCGTTACCACTGGAAATATCACACTGTGTTGAAAACAAACTATCCGTTACCACTGGAAATATCGCACTATGTTGAAAGAAAGCGATCTTAAACCACTGGAAATATCACAGTATGTTGAAAAGAAGCGATCTTAAAACACTGGAAATATCTCACTTTGATGAAAGAAAGCGATCTTAAACCACTGGAAATAAGGAACTATCTTGAAAACAAGCGGTCTGAAACAATTGGAATTTTCACACTTTGTTGAAAACAAGCGATCTTAAACCACTAGAAATATGGCAGTTTCTTGAAAACAAGCGATTTTAAACAACTTGAAATATTGCAATGTGTTGACAAAAACGATCCTTTATCACTGGAAATATCACACTGTGTTGAAAATTAGCGATCTTAAGCCACTGGAAATATCGCACTTTTTGATAACAAGCGATCTTAAATCACTTGAAATATCGCACTTTGTTCAAAGAAAGCGATCACAATCGACTGGAAATATTAAACTTTGTTGAGAACAAGCGATCTTAAGCCACTGTAAATATCGCACTGTCTTCAAAAGAAACGATCTTAAACCACTGGAATTATGGCAGTACGATGAAAGGAAGCGATCCTAAACCGCTGGATATATTACACTTTGTTGAGAACAAGCGATCTTAAACCACTGTAAATATCGCACTGTGTTGTAAACAAACGATCCTGTGTGACTGGAAATATCACACTGTGTTGAAAATAAGCGATCTTAAACCACTGGATATATCACACTTTGTTAAATGAAAACAAGCGATCTTAAACCACTGGAAATATCGCATTTTGTTGAAAACAAGCGATCTTAAAAGATTGGAAATATCGCACTATATTGAAAAAAAGCTATCTTTAATCACTGGAAATATAGGCCATTGTTGAAAGCAAGCGATCTTAAACCACTGAAAATATCGCACTATATTGAAAGCAAGCGATCTTAAACCACTGGAAATATTACACTTTGTTGAGAATAAGCGATATTACCTTTACCACTGGAAATATCACACGGTGTTGGAAACAAGCGATCTTAAACCACTGGAAATATCACAGTATGTTGAAAACAAGCGATCTTAAACCACTGGAAATATATCACTTTGATGAAAGCAAGCGTTCTCAAACCGCTTGAAATAACGAACTATCTTGAAAACAAGAGAAATGAAACCATTGGAAATATCACACTTTGTTGAAAACAAGCGATCTTAAACCACTAGAAATATAGCACTTTCTTGAAGACAAGCGATCTTAATCCACTGTAATTATCGCACTGTGTTGAAAACAAACGACCCTTTACCACTGGAAATATCACACTGTGTTCACAATAAGCGATCTTAAACCACTGAAAATATAGCACTGTGTTGAAAAAATGCGATCTTGAATCACTGGAAATATCGCACTTTGTTGAAAACAAGCGATCCTAAACGACTGGAAATATCGGACATTGTTAAAAGTAAGTGATCTTAAACCATTGGAAATGTCGCACTATATTGAAAACAAGCGATCTTGAACCACTGGAGATATTACACTTGTCTGAGAACAAGCGATATTAATACACTGTAAATATCGCACTGTGTTCAAAATAAACGATCCTTTATAATTGGAAATATCACACTGTGTTGAAAATAAGCGATAGTAAACCACTGGAAATATTGCACTTTGTTGAAAACAAGCGAACTTAAATCTCGGGAAATATCTCACTTTGTTGAAAGGGGGTGATCTTAAACCACTGTAAATATCGCACTGTGTTCAAAATAAACGATCCTTTATCACTGGAAATATCAAATGGTGTTGAAAATAAGCGATCTTAAACCACTAGAAATATAGCACTGTGTTGAAAAGAAGCGATCTTAAACCACTGGAAATATCTCACTCTCATGAAAGAAAGCGTTCTTAAACCACTGGAAATAAAGAACTATCTTGAAAACAAGAGATCTGAAACCATTGGAAATATCACACTTTATTGAAAAAAAAGCGATCTTAAACAACTAGAATTATGGCACTTTCTTGAAGACAAGCGATCTTAAACCACTGTAAAAATCGCACTGTGTTGTAAACAAACGATCCTTTATGACTCGAAATATCACACTGTGTTGAAAATAAGCGATCTTAAAGCACTGGAAATATTACACTCTTTGAATAAAGCGATCTAAAACCTTTGGAAATATCTCACTGTGTTGAAAACAATCGATCCGTTACCAATGGATATATCACACTTTGTTGAATGAAAACAATCAATCTTAAACCACCCTAAATATCGCACTGTGTAGAAAAGAAACGATCCTTTACCACTGGAAATATTACACTGTCTTGAAAACAAGCGATCTTAAACCAAAGGAAATATCACAGTATGTTGAAAACAAGCGATCTCATCCCACTGGAAATATCACACTTTGTTGAAAAAAATCGATTTTAAACCACTAGAAATATGGCACTTTTTTCAAAACAAGCGATCTAAAACCAACGGGAATATTGCACTTTATTGAAAAAAAGCGATCTTAGCTGCTGGAAGTATCGCACTTTTTTGAAAGCAAGCGATC
The DNA here is from genome assembly GCA_033807755.1 of Ellobium chinense. Lineage (NCBI taxonomy): Eukaryota > Metazoa > Mollusca > Gastropoda > Ellobiida > Ellobiidae > Ellobium > Ellobium chinense. The sequence goes on from JAWQUT010001009.1 coordinate 72,470, forward strand.
TTACACCATTGTAAATATGGCACTGTGTTGAAAAACAAACGATCCGTTACCACTGGAAATATCACACTGTGTTGAAAATAAAACGATCTTAAACCACTGAAAATATAGCACTGTGTTGAAAACAAGCGATCTTGAATCACTGGAAATATCCCACTTTGTTGAAAGCAAGCGATCGTAAACCACTGGAAATATTACACTTTGTTCAGAACAAGCGATCTTAATGCACTGTACATATCGCACTGTGTTGAAAACAAACGATCCGTTACCACTGGAAACATCACACTGTGTTGAAAACAAACTATCCGTTACCACTGGAAATATCGCACTATGTTGAAAGAAAGCGATCTTAAACCACTGGAAATATCACAGTATGTTGAAAACAAGCGATCTTAAAACACTGGAAATATCTCACTTTGATGAAAGAAAGCGATCTTAAACCACTGGAAATAAGGAACTATCTTGAAAACAAGCGGTCTGAAACCATTGGAATTTTCACACTTTGTTGAAAACAAGCGATCTTAAACCACTAGAAATATGGCAGTTTCTTGAAAACAAGCGATTTTTAACAACTTGAAATATTGCAATGTGTTGACAAAAACGATCCTTTATGACTGGAAATATCACACTGTGTTGAAAATTAGCGATCTTAAACCACTGGAAATATCGCACTTTTTGATAACAAGCGATCTTAAATCACTGGAAATATCGCACTTTGTTAAAAGAAAGCGATCGCAATCGACTGGAAATATTAAACTTTGTTGAGAACAAGCGATCTTAAGCCACTGTAAATATCGCACTGTCTTCAAAAGAAACGATCTTAAACCACGGGAATTATGGCAGTACGATGAAAGCAATCGATCCTAAACCGCTGGATATATTACACTTTGTTGAGAACAAGCGATCTTAAACCACTGTAAATATCGCACTGTGTTGTAAACAAACGATCCTTTATGACTGGAAATATCACACTGTGTTGAAGATAAGCGATCTTAAACCACTGGATATATCACACTTTCTTAAATGAAAACAAGCGATCTTAAACCACTGGAAATATCGCATTTTGTTGAAAACAAGCGATCTTAAAAGATTGGAAATATCGCACTATATTGAAAAAAAGCTATCTTTAATCACTGGAAATATAGGCAAATGTTGAAAGAAAGCGATCTTAAACCATTGAAAATATCGCACTATATTGAAAGCAAGCGATCTTAAACCACTGGAAATATTACACTTTGTTGAGAATAAGCGATATTACCTTTACCACTGGAAATATCACACGGTGTTGGAAACAAGCGATCTTAAACCACTGGAAATATCACAGTATGTTGAAAACAATCGATCTTAAACCACTGGAAATATCTCACTTTGATCAAAGCAAGCGTTCTCAAACCGCTGGAAATAACGAACTATCTTGAAAACAAGAGAACTGAAACCATTGGAAATATCACACTTTGTTGAAAACAAGCGATCTTAAACCACTAGAAATATAGCACTTTCTTGAACACAAGCGATCTTAATCCACTGTAAATATCGCACTGTGTTGAAAACAAACGACCCTTTACCACTGGAAATATCACACTGTGTTCACAATAAGCGATCTTAAACGACTTGAAATATAGCACTTTGTTGAATGAAAACAAGCGATCTTAAACCACTGGAAATATCGCATTTTGTTGAACATAAGCGATCTTAAAAGATTGGAAATATTGCACTTTATTGAAAAAAAGCTATATTTAACCACTGGAAATATCGGCCATTCTTGAAAGGAAGCGATATTAAACCATTGAAAATATCGCACTATATTGAAAACAAGCGATCTTAAACCACTGGAAATATTACATTATAATTTTCTTGAGAACAAGCGATCTTACATTTACCACTGGAAATATCACACGGTGTTGAAAACAAGCGATATTAAACCACTGGAAATATCCCAGTATGTTGAAAACAATCGATCTTAAACCACTGGAAATATCTCACTCTGATGAAAGAAAGCGTTCTTAAACCACTGGAAATAAAGAACTATCTTGAAAACAAGAGATCTGAAACCATTGGAAATATCACACTTTATTGAAAAAAAGCGATCTTAAACCACTAGAATTATGGCACTTTCTTGAAGACAAGCGATCTTAAACCACTGTAAAAATCGCACTGTGTTGTAAACAAACGATCCTTTATGACTCGAAATATCACACTGTGTTG
>JAWQUT010001010.1:0-20365 GCA_033807755.1 Ellobium chinense
CGTAAAACACAAACTCAATCAATCAATCAATTTGAAGCCGATAGGACGGTCACACTCTGGCTTTTAGAGTAGGAAAGCCGGCGTCTAGTCTTCTCGGATAAGGACGAAAAACTAGGAGGTCCCGTGTGCACGTTGCGCACGTTAAAAATCCCTTGGCAGTTTAAAATCGTAAAAGAGTAGGCCTAGCGGCCGCTGTCCGGGCAAAATTAATAGGAAAATTCTACTAAAAAACGTTCACAGTAACCCTGAGGGCGTAATATAGCCGTAATCGTGCTGACACGCCGTAAAACACAAACTCAACTCATGCCAACTCATACCTCCAGAATTGTGGACCATTTCCCTCCCTCCGACCCTGACTCTTCAATTCGAATTAGATATCAACGTCAGGAAAACACTTAATAGTCACTTCTTTAGCGCCCATACTAATGCGGGTTGAGGCCTCCTCTCCACCTTCCTGATTTGTATGTTGGTTGTTGTTGTTCTCCTCCTCCTCATCCTGCTCCTCTTTTTTTTCTTCTTCTTCATAAATCACTTCCAGCAGTTTCATGTTTTCGTGCGGCCAGGCCCTTTTGACAAAGCTTTCCCAAAACAGTTGATATCTTTAAAAACTGGTTTCTAAAATCATATTGTTCAGCTTGGTTTTCGTCGGACTTATTCAAACAGTCGCTGTCGTCCGGACTTTGTCTTCTACAGGAGAAAAACTTTCTGAAATATTTGAAAAACTTTCTAAATTTTCCCATCTTAGACAATCTACTTCGATCACTGTAGTTTAACGCAGATATTCCGAGGCAAACAGAGTGTGAATGAAGTCGCGCGACAACTTTTACTAGGAATGAAGGAATGTAGATGGTAACGGACATTCGAGGACGCCATTTCTGATGAGTGACTCTAAAGAGTATGCGTTAGGCTCGTTCATTATAATGAATAATATAATTTGCTTTATGCGCACCGTTGTGACACTTTATATTTGTTTCACTTCCGTTCACGGAGGGTCGGTTAAAAAAAAAAGTCTAGGCCCAATAGGTCTAGGCCTAAGACTTTGGTGTCATTCTTTATAAATACTACAACTTTGACATCCTAATGAATTCGTTTTGTTGCCAGACTTAACAGACTGGTGAATGGCTTCACTTAGGTAGGAGGCTTACTGAACCTGAACTCAAAATCACAGTGATAACTGAGTTTTCAATTGGTAAATTTTCCCTCGCTTGTCAGTAATGGGGAAAAGAGCAGAGATAGGCATTCCATGACGCCTAATTACAGGTCATACTCTTATAGAGACATAAACACCTCGGATATGATAACGGGATCACACACACAATTGAGCGCATAGAAAATGGTGTCGCGCTTTCTGTTTTGACCAACATTGTGGCAGAGAATTAGATATCAACGTCAGGAAAACACACAGGATAAACACATATATATACACAACTGGTCCCACATTGAAATCATATTTAGAGCAGTCGAACACATAAATTCTCATATGCGAATACATTATTCATCAACTCACAAGTTTTAATAAGTTATAGAGACCAAATCAAAATTGAAAAAAAAACAACATTCTAATTAGTGTTAGTATGTATTTATTTCTCCATTTTGTTACAATAAATAACATGTATCTTGTGCAGACTGCAGCACTTTAAAAAAAAAAGTGAATAAAGTAAAGTCATTACTTATGTAGTAATTTTGTTCTGATAAATGTAGTTATTAGTGAAATGTTTCATTGATGTGGTACCAATGTATTCATTGTTATACAGCATTTGTCTACATGTGTTTGATGGATTTTTTTTTTCTGAATCTGCTGTTTGGTGTTGGCCTATTGAACAGTGTACAGAAACTTAGATTTCAAATCTCTAAAGTAGTCCACAAAGAATTTCATATTATACTACCAACTCTTAGTGTTCTTTGCTTATGCAAAATGGTGCTGATATTTAATCTAGAACCTGAGATTAATAGGCCTCGGCGTGGAACAAGGAACATGTAAACATTTGATACCGACTGTTCAGTTGGAGTCAGTGGTGACAGAAATCTTGATAACTTTAAGACGCTGCAGCGCAATGAAGGAACTGGGCAAGATTTATTTTACGTTCTTAAAGTGGTGAAAAAAGGGGTAGGGGGTAGGGTGAAGACTGGATAGAAGAGGAAAGAAAATATTGTATTGTGTCCCTGCTCATGTGCTCTTTGAGAAAATGAAAACTGTTGCTAAAAAGCAAACTCGGTAGTTTTTGTTCTTCTGCATTTTGCTGTCGTTGTTATTGATGGTAATGATGATGTAGGAGGTAGTGGCATTAGTGATGATGTACAGTGGTCAAGACAATGATGACAACAATAATGGCTATATTAATAACTTGTATAATGATAATGATCGCGGATTGTTTGATGATGCACAGAAGAATATGATAATTGTATCATTTGTCAAATGTGTAAGACGAATCCATGAGCATTATGCTGATGAAAAAATAAGAAAATAAAACTCTTTACACATGGATCTAAAAACAAAACTTGGCCTTATATTAATTTTCTGCAGATAGCAAGAAAAGCTTTGTAGCCTACATGTATCTGCCCGTAATTAAGACGGTGACAACATAAACGCACAGTTTTTAAATACAGTATAAGAAATGTTACTTCTTTCTACTGGTTCCGATTTTTGTGTTATCGTACACTCTCTGGAATTTTTCTTTCTCTGCCTCCGCCTCCCGTAGCAATGTTTATAACGGAAAAGCTCATCATCACGAGCTCTGATAGCCCTCTCTGCTTTTTTTTCCCGTCGGGCGACCTCTCGCCGGAAGCGATCTTCCATGGTGAGCATGCGCAGACGAACTATCTCGTAGTTAGCAACCAGAAGTTTGGGCTTCGCTAAAAGGTCATCACTAAGCGGAATTCCAGGTATGGCGTCATGTGACCGAGTGATTCTGGAAAGGAAAAGCTTCTGGTTCGACAACGTCATCGCACTGTGCTTGTCACGTGTTGTTCTATTCATGATGTCATGGGAATGATTATGCTGAAACTGGTTTCCTTGCTGGAAAAGCTCAACGAGTGATTCATATGGGTCCTTGCGGTACTTTTCTTTAGATTTTGACCCTCTGCCTTCTGTTTCTTTCGACTTCCCTTTTTCCTTGTCGTTTTCCTTACTTGTTTCTGACTTCCTCCTCCATTTCTGATATTCAAGTTCTCTCTGGTATAATGTATTCTTCAGAAACATTTCTACATCGTCTATTAGTATTTGTGCCATTGATGTTGCCACCTTGTCCATGTACTTGGTACATTCGTTGTATTCTTGAGAAATGCGATCTAACTGACCTTGCAATTTATGCAGTCCATCCATCTCAGCGGAGCCACTGGTTCACGATACTCTTAGCGTCGTCGATTCCTTTTCAGGATAACCCTAAGGCCTTCTTTTGGTTCTGCTTCAATCTCATTTCAAATCTGTACTTGTCTGTAAGCATGATCTCCAGATGAATATACTCCCTGAGCTGACTCTCTACAATAGGGCTGATCGGTTGGATTTGAACCTCAGTCGATTGCGGCGTTTCCATGCTATGGGGCTGAGAGCCCTGGGGAGTGCTTGTTGCAAAGGGTGGAGGCACCAGGTGGTCATGGCTGAAAGATCCGTTAGGATCTGCAACAGGGCCTTGGCTATTATCCATTATAGCCGGTGGACTAGGTACGTGAGAAGAGCTGCTATGCTCTTGCGATGTAAACCTCTGGTCGAGGTTAGATTTAAATGTTTTGAGATACTGGCCTCGGGACTGCGAGGAATTGTGTCGAGAGACTGAAAATCTAGGATTGGCCGCAGGTGAGAAAGTGGAATGGAGTGTCATGAGAACCGTGGATCTGTCCACGATTCAGTCCCTGAGTTGCCGAAGAATGCGAATGGCGGAAGTGCGACTTTCGTTTTTTAAAGTCAAAGCTTTACTCTTCCGGGTCATTAGTCGGTGGACGTCATCGATCAACAGTTGGAAGAGTTCCTGGGTGGTCCTCGTGGATGTTTGAATTTCACTGGCCGATTTGTTGCTTGGTCTGATCATTTTGCTCAGCTGAAATTGAGGCCGAGCTATTTGAGGCTCCAGTCAGTGGCAAGGGTGAGATAATGATAGTGATAAAGCTAAAGATTTCCTCACTTAGACAACAAAACAACAACAACAACAACAACAACAACAACAACAACAACAACAACAACAACAACAACAACAACAACAACAACAAAAACAACAACAATAACAACAATAATAACAACAACAGCAGCAGCAGCAGCAACAACAACAATAGTAACATTATCATCCCCACCACGAGCTACAACAACAGGAACCCAACTGACTACAGTAACTATCCGTATAGATACAACATGACTAGGGTACTTCGAGGAGCAGTCGGTTGAGAATGAGAACTTCAGTTGTGAATCTATAATTTCATTGAGTATGCATTTCTCTTGGTCCAGGCCAATTTAAGCGAAGTGAATGTATTGTACGTTGGACAATTGAAAGAAAAACAAACTTCCTTGCATATGTCTAACTTATGTTGAGTATGAAGACGTGGCAAATGCCTTAGGTGAGGCTTTTGCTTCGAATTTCTCTAGTACTAACTATACACCCAATTTTAGAAAGCACAAACAAATTAAAGAAAAAAAGAGGGTCTTGTTTTCGAAGCTAAAATTGCAAATTTAGAGTTTTATTTCAGTTTTGTCTTTGACTACTATAGTACGAACCTCGGTACATTTCCTGAGTATCTTCAGTATTTTGAAAGTGCCATTTTATACAATACTCATTAAAGCAATGCTTGTTTCTTGATGCTCATATCAATATCGCTCCCTCTTTTTACTACTCATACATACTCATACATTTTGCGATGTATCTCGTCTGGTTTTTATCTCGTCTGGTGTAAAGATTCTTTAATTTAGTTTCTTAATCTCTTCATACTGTGTATAGATAGTGTGTGTTGTGGTGGGGTGTGTTTATGTATGTGTGTGTGTGAAATGGGGGAGGATAGAGAGAGCTCTCAGTCATGTGGTACATACTGATTTTAGGTCTGAAAGAGAGAACTATAAAGAAAGAGAGAGAAACAGAAAGAGAGAGATAGAGAGAGAGAGAGAGAGAGAGAGAGAGAGAGAGAGAGAGAGAGAGAGAGAAAGAAATGGAATGACAAGGACAGAGGTAGAGAACAAAACCTTCTGGTTATCAGACTGCTGAGACTAAGCGAGCTGAGCTGGAATCGATACCACTGGACTCGAAGTAAAAAAAGTAAGCCACTAGGCAGGCAGTCCAAATGGAAGTGAACCAGTAATATTATGGTGAAAAAGAGAGAGAGAGAGAGAGAGAGAGAGAGAGAGAGAGAGAGAGAGAGAGAGAGAGAGAGAGAGAGAGAGAGAGAGAGCATGAAACTGAAAATGATGATGAGATGCATCATACAATTTTTTGTCATTTATTATTATGTATTTTTTCAAATGTTTTTCTCTTACATTCATGATATTATCACTTCTTTTATGGTCTCTATTTGGCTTTTCTCAGAAAGTCCGCGCATTCTTGATATTAAGTGCTATGTCACGCTTTGTTTGTTTTGTTTTTTTTAAAATTAAAGTGTTACCTCCAGTTACGTAACTCATCGTGTCTTTATGTAATGTTGTAGTTGTTGGTGTAATGTAGTTTCTGTGTGACTGGATCCTGTATCTATTTAACATCAAGATGTTCGTTTTTGTGTACTGTTTAATACCTTGCATGTCGTACATTGAATTTGGGGACAGCGTTTTCTTTTTTATATACTTCCTTTCGTAATGGTTTTGAAACGTTTCCATTTTTTGCCAAATGACAGCTTGAGCTGTGCTGTAATGTAATCTGAGTGTGCAATTGAAATGGCATTTATGTGCTTATTTCCCTTGATGGGCTTAATGTTGCCGTCTTCCTTCCACTTCTTCTTTTTGTTCTTCTTCTTTTTGTTCTTCTTCTTCTTCTTCTTCTTCTTCTCTACTCTACCCTACCCTACCCTACCCTACCCTACTCTACTCTACTCTTCTGTACTCTACTGTACTCTCCTCTACTCTACTCTACTCTACTCTACTCTACTCTATTCTAATCTAATCTACCCTGCTCTACTCTATCCTACTTTACTCTACTTTAATCTACCCTACTCTACTCTATTATTAAATATCTACTCTATTCTACTTTACTTTCCTATACTGTACGCTACTCTACGAAACACTACGCTACTCTGTTCTACCCTACCCTACTATACGCTAACTTACGTTACTCCACTGTAAACAGTTGTCTATTAATAATAATAATAATAATAATAATGCGGTTTATAAGTCTCATATCCAGGCTAATGCCCGCTCATGCGACTTCACACTATTATTACCCCATTATACTCTACGCTTCTTTACACTACGCGTCTATTCCAGTCTAGTCTACTCTACTCAACTCTTCTTTACTCTACTCTACTCTACTCTACTCTACTCTACTCTACTCTACTCTACTCTACTCTACTCTACTCTACTCTACTCTACTCTACTCTACCCTACTTCACTATAATCTATACTATTATGTACTTAGAACATCCATGACTGCTCTAGATTTCAACCGTAGCGCCTGTCAGTATTTGACTTTAAGCAAGCTCTAGATTTCAACCGTAGCGCCTGTCAGTATTTGACTTTAAGCAAAGACGTGAGACAACATGCTTATGGCAATACCCTCTGAACCGACCTTAACACACATATATATATTACCCCTGCCACAACTAATCTACTAATTACTCTTGTTTTACCACTGCTAAGCCAAATTACTACTGCACAGTTATAACTACTGAAGCTACTATGAATGCCATCATTGATCAATAGGCCCACTACCAAAACCAGGTCTTTAAAACAGGTGTACAGACATACTGGATATTGTTGTTTGACGCGCCAAAAGAGATACAAACAAAATGGTTTTGAATGTTTGAAGAAGTGGAAGCATTCCAAGGACACTTATTTTTTTAGACTTCAGTTATGGTAAAACTTCTTCTTTTACCAAGTAACTTTTTAAAGACATGTCAAAACCGAAGGTATAAGCTTATTTGTAATAACAGACTCGTGTGTAGAAAGGAAAAAAAATATAAACATCATCTTAGAAGAAGAGAACAATGAATTAGATCTATATTTATAATAATCATCTGGAGAATATAGGGGTATAATAAACTACTTTTCTTTTTGTATGGTATTCATGAATTTAACTCTTTCTTGGCCATAAGAGGGTAAAAAAATCAAAACGTCTTCTTCTACTGTTTTATCACTCTTACTACGTCTACCTGATAAATGTGCTACTACTGTACACACCAACATATAGCTACACTGTTGTTTCTCCTGTTTTCTGTTAGTGCTAAAGAAATTCAGCTGTGTTACTTCTACGATTGGTTTTACCGCTAGCACAACTACACTATTACATCCTTATGAATTCGTGTTGTTGCTAGATTTAACAGACAGGTGAATGGCTTCACTTATGGTAGGAAGGAGGCTCACTGAACCATGTTGCTGACAACATGTTGCTGGATAAGCTTAAATGCTTCTTAATTAGGCGTGCCTGTCATGGCCCACTCTGATCGGCACATGCGAGTGCCGCCGAGCTGCATGTTTTATGATCCCGTGCCATCTCCAGTCTGTTGTGACAGGGTCGATTTCTTGAGGAAACCATTCAAGTTTATAAATCTTTGTGAGGTTATACTTTATATTATAACTATACGTTGTAACTTGGGATCAAGGTTTATTTTAAAAAAAGGTAAAGAAGGGAAAATTCGATGCATTAGAAGTATATACTTAGCAAGGAGGAACGCGTGGCAAATCGGTAGTTGATATCGGGGTCTTCCTGTGTTTGGGCAAAACCTTTCATGGAGGCTGTAGTTTATTTAATTAAAGATGAATGAATGACTGAACAAAGGAAGGACAGAAGGTGGAAAGCAGGAAAGGAAGGAAGGCGGGCATATATGAGACGATATGACATTGAGCTAAACGAGAAAGAGGGAAATGACAATTAAATCTGTCATTTCAAGCCACAGAAAATCAAAGTTACAAAATGACCAATTGATTACCCTTCTGATTCTCTACTCTCAAGCCTAAAATCTCATCGATTTTTAATTTCACTGATGAAAAAAGAAACTCTAATGTATACAGGGAAAAAAAAATTCAACACAATGCGTTTCGTAAAGCGAGATTTACGGTTCCTGGGCTCGAATTAACGACACACACGACTGAAGAATCAGGAAGATGATACTGGACTAATAATAAAATACAAACTGTGTGACTGAAAGTCACACACAGGATTGTATTTTGACGATTTCTCTCTAAAACAGGATTTGCACTTCGTAAAATTGTTAAGTTTCTTGTATAAAAGAATGAACGAAAACAACCAAAGCCTCCAGAATTGTGGAATATTTCCCTCCCTCCTGCCCTGACTCCTCAACTCGAAATTAAATATCAACGTCCGGAAGACCGTTAGGAGTCACTTCTTTAGCTCCCATGCGGGTTGAGGCCTCCTCGCCACCTTCCTGGTTTGCCTGTTGGTCGTTGTTTTCCTCTGTCTCCTCCTCATCATCATCCTCCTCCTCCTCCTCTTCTTCTTCTTCTTCTTCTTCTTCAGGAATTACTTCAAGTAGTTTTAAGTTTTGGCGCGGCCAGGCTCTTGTGCTAAAGTTTTCATAAAACAAGTTTATCTCTTCATAAAATTGGCATTTAAAAGCATATTCTTCGTCCTGGTTTTGGTCGTCGCTGTCTTCCGGACCTTGTCTTCCGCAGGAGAAAAACTTTCTCAAATTTTTGATAAACTTCCTAAATCTTCCCATCTTAGATAATGCACTTTGATTATTGTAGATGAACACAGATATTTCGAGGCAAACCGAATGTGAATAAAATCGCGCGACAACTTTGACTAGGAATATAAATCGCAACGGATATCTGAGAACGCCATGTCGGCTGAGTAACTCAAAAGAGTACGCGTTAGGCGCGTTCATTAGGTGCGTTCATTATAGAGCTTTCAGCAAAATCCGTACGTAACTCAGATAAGGCGTAACTTAATGGCTGCGCAAGAGCAGACCCTATTTTTGACGGTGAGTATGTCAAATGGGACGTAGAACTGGAGTCCCTACTGCTTTTCCATCCAAAATGATTACATGATAAATACCTCTAACTTCTTTCTTTTTTGTTTTCTGTCTAGATAGCCAATATTTCTGCTTATTGTGCTCTGTTTTATCCTGCCATGCTGAGAGCTGTCTCCTTCGTTCTCTCTTTCTCTTTTAAAAAGTGCGCTGTAGTTATTAGTCCTGTCTGGTGCCGCGATTAAGAAAAACACCCCATAGGCCCATTGTATTCTTCTAAACCATAAGGCGCTAAAAAAAAAAAAAAAAGCCAGGGTATCAGGTTGAAATCAAAGATTAAAATGTGGCTTGTTAATCTATATATCTATATTAATAAAACGCTTCAGCCAAATTTGTGTCACAGATTTCTTGAGAACTACGTAACGTAAAAACATGCGGTTTTCACCTAAATCGCAGAAAAATACACAAAAAGTAACTATACAATCAGTCCTCTTTATTTTGTTTACCCTTTTTAAAAAAAAAAGGATGTGTATAGCAACGAAATACAATCTCCGATAGATCTTTTCAATCCGCCCGATTCGCCAATCGTCCAACTTTTCCACGGAGTCTAATGCATTCGTCTATGATGCCTTTCGGTGCGCTAGGTATTCTTTCGCCGCTGCTGCGTTGCCTGCCTGCCCATTTGTAAAATGGGGTGTTAGTCTTGTTATTATATACAAGTGGACTTGGAGAGCTTTGTTCAGGAACTCCTCCGTTATTACGCGTTTGAAACTTCGCAGTCGTCGACAACATATATGTGGTCAGGACCTAAACTAAAAAAACTGACGCAAACTGCTTTCCCCGATTTTATAGAATATAGTTTGTACCGCATGAAATGTGGCGTGTTGATTTTAATGACACTATTGTTTTTGTTCGAACCGGAAGTCGTTCTCAATCGGCTTCAAGCAGACGCACTACTTTGCGAATCGAGTTGATTTCTGTCATCAAACAAGATCGCAAATAGCGGGATCATTTACAGCAAACGAGTGAATTTATGTTGCAGATCAAGATGCGGTGAAGGTAAGTAGTGAATACTTCATCTAATTTAGATTTTATCCATTTCTGACTCAAACTGGACATGTGTGAGATCAGGTCATGTCAATAATGCCATGTCTGCCAAGGGTGAATGCCGTGCGTGAGTGCATGTGTTGGGAATTTATTTTTATCGTTTAGTTCACTACATGCAATCTACATTAACCAATTTCAGTGCTGATATACTGTGTTCTTTTTGTTTCTTCTGCATGTTTTCCTGCCCTGTGTTAAACTCCTATTGCCTCATTAATCAGAATCTAGACTAGATGAGTAGATCTAGACTATCTCTAGGTCTAACTGGCCTTTTGTGTTTGTAAGTGTCGATATCAGGTCATCCACGAGTGCGTGTAAGTTTGTGTGGGTTGGAATTATTTTTTTTACGCGATTACGTGTCATCTATATTTACTGCCTACATTCACTATTTGCTGCAACAATTTTCTACTTTTTGTCTTTTTCTATCATCTTAAAAAAGAGGGTTGGGGTGGGAAAGGGGGGGGAGGGTCGGGTCATTTTAACTCTATTAATTGCAGTATCTTTTTTCCCCATTTTTATCAGATTCCTTTGTATTTTACTTTCCTCTGTAGATACATCCACTATGCCGAGAAAGCGTAGAGGACTTGGCAATGGGAGGAGCACTCCTGCAGCTAAACGTATGCTAGCAAATCGCCTTGCAGATGAAAACCAACCGCCTGATGTGGCTGAAGCTGTTGATGAACACGTCATAAATGCAAATGAAGATCCTCTTCCTGCCATTGCCACTGACTTACCAGACCTACTCAGGCCAATGGTCACACTTCCTTTGGCCTCTCCTCCAGCTGCTCCAGCTGTCACCACAATCTTACCAGCTGCGCTAAGCTAAGATATACTTCAGAAGGTTTTCATGTTACAAGCCATGTAGGAAATATGACAGTCAGATGTGAACATTGCCAAGCAACAACATTTCCTGGAAAGCATAAGGCCATGTGTTGCAGTAACGGTAAGGTAGATCTTGATCCACTGCTTCCTCTACCAGAAGATTTCAGGGCCTTATACTTCTCAGTCATTCCCCTGAATCGGGGCACTTCCTTTCCAACAATCTGAGGAAATATAACTGTGCTTTTCAGAAGACTTCTTTTGGATGTAATGAAGTGACTCCTCGAGGCTGGAATCCAACTTTTGGAGTGCAAGGTCAAGTGTGTCACCTAATTGGCTCACTGACACCTGCCCCAAATGAAATTGCCAAATTTTGCAAGTTTACTTCATTGAGGGAGAGATGACCCAGCTCAACACCAGAATAAGTATAACTGATGAAATGTTGTGAGAAGCTTGTATTACGTCATCTCAAGCTGGAAATAAAAGACCACCTAGATTTCCATCAGTTTGCCTATCGGCACTCTAGAAGTACTGAGGATGCCATATTGTTATTATTAGAAAATATTTACAAGCATCTGGATACACCAAGGAATTATGTCAGAATCCTGTTTATAGATTTCTCCTCGGCATTCAATACTATTCAGCCCCACTTGATGNCCCATTTTTATCAGATTTCCTTTGTATTTTATTTTCCTCTGTAGATATATCCACTATGCCGAGAAAGCGTAGACGACTTGGCCATGGGAGGAGCACTCCTGCAGCTAAACGTATGCTAGCAAATCGCCTTGCAGATGAAAACCAACCGCCTGATGTGGCCGAAGCTGTTGATGAACACGTCATAAATGCAAATGAAGATCCTCTTCCTGCCATTGCCACTGACTTACCAGACCTACTTAGGCCAATGGTCACACTTCCTTTGGCCTCTCCTCCAGCTGCTCCAGCTGTCACCACAATCTTACCAGCTGCGCTAAGCTAAGATATACTCCAGAAGGTTTTCATGTTACAAGCCATGTAGGAGATATGACAGTCAGATGTGAACATTGCCAAGCAACAACATTTCCTGGAAAGAATAAGGCCATGTGTTGCAGTAACGGTAAGGTAGATCTTGATCCACTGCTTCCTCTACCAGAAGATTTCAGGGCCTTATACTTCTCAGCCATTCCCCTGAATCGGAGCACTTCCTTTCTAATAATCTGAGGAAATATAACTGTGCTTTTAAGAAGACTTCTTTTGGATGTAATGAAGTGACTCCTCGAGGTTGGAATCCAACTTTTGGAGTGCAAGGTCAAGTGTGTCACCTAATTGGCTCACTGACACCTGCCCCAAATGAAATTGCCAAAGTTTTGCAAGTTTACTTCATTGAGGGAGAGATGACCCAGCTCAACACCAGAATGAGTATAACTGATGGTTTAAAACTCCACTTAGTGAACAGAATTCAAGATGTTCTCATGGATAGCAATGTTTACACCAGAGTGCTTAAAAAAACAGTAATGGAATTCGGCAGGGGAAAGGACAACTTTAGCATTGCCATACATCAAAATCGTCGTCCTCTTGGTGAACATCAGAGAAGATGTAATGCACCAGAAACCAATGAGGTGGCCATATTGATGCCTACAGATCTTGTTGGGCAACGGGACATCGTACTGCGCTTACGTGATGACTCTAGTCAACAAATATGTGAGCTTCATCCAGCTTATGATGCTATTCAAATTTCCACTTCTGTTTCCCATAGGGACACATGAATGGAGTCTGCAACTTAAACTGACAAGCAGACAGAAAATTACTCAGCTGCAGGACTACTGTTTCCACTTTTTTCAACGAAACAACATCTAGTTAATTCTTGCGAGACGGTTGTTCCAGCAGTATATTGTCGATGCTTATGGAAAGATTGAAACTGAACGCCTGTGTTTTTTACGCAGAGAGCAAGGCAGGCTTAGGGCTGACAGCTGTGGTGCCATGCAAGACACCTTGATTGCTGGAGATGCCTGTTTGCTCCAACAAGAAAGGAACAGCATTTGCCCGCCTTATTCAAGACTGCAGTGCCATTGTAGTTGATGAAGCCCCTTTGTCAAACAAAACTGTATTTGAAGCTATGGACAGGACCTTGAGGATATTAGAGGTACTGATATACCCATGGGAGGCATTGCCACTTTATTGTGCGGTGACTTTCGACAAATATTGCCAGTTATCCGAAACCGGAGCAAACGTGGTGAATGCATGCCTCAAAAAGTCTTCCCTGTGGCCACATGCAAAAGTATACAAGCTTAGGACTAACATGCGTGTTCTAATGACCGGTGATGCAGAAGCAGGGCAGTTTGCCGATCTTCTGTTGTCACTTGCAGATGGTTCACTGCCAGTGATAGAACAACTATTTGCCTTCGTCGTTTTGGGACAGGTGTAAAATCAGTAGATGAGCTTATCGAGTCTGTTTTTCCCAGCTTCCAGGACAATTATGGGAACACACAATGGCTCATTGAAAGAGTAATATTAGCTCCCCTTAACGATACGGTAGCAGACATCAATGCCAAAATGTCCCATATGGCACCTGGACAGCCAGTGCTCTACAGCTCCACTAACACAGCTATGAGTGATGAAGAGGCAGTTCACTATCCACCTGAGTTTTTAAACTCCATTCACCTTCCTGGACTTTCAGCACAAGTCCTTCTGATCAAAGTTGGCATGCCGGTGATGCTGATGCTCTTCTTGAATCCACCGCGCTTCATGAATGGGACCAGGTGCATAGTGACAAAAGCAATGACCAACATAATTGAAATTGCGATCTTAACTGGCCCGTTTTCTGGAGAAAGACATCTCATTCCGAAGATTACCCTGCAGCCTACTGACACCATTCTGCCCTTCACGTTCCAGAGGAAACAGTTTCCTCTTCAGCATTGTTTTGCTCTGACAGTCAACAAGTCCCAAAGACAGACTCTGCAGACAGTAAGCTTGGACTTAAGAACACCGGTGTTCTTACACGGAATGTTGTATGTGGCCCTTTCACGGACTGGAAAGAACAATTCAATTTTTTACTTAGCTGCAAACAACAGGACAAGGGGTGTTGTCTACACTAAAGTACTACAACGAATTGTGCCATCTAAGGTAAGATTAGCTGTTAGCCACTCGCCTCTTAATTACGGGTAACAGCTGGGAAGTGTTCTGAATCAGAGACAAAGGGAAAATATGTGACTTAGGTCAAAGGCCCGCACAAATGACATCCGTTGAAGCCATTGTGAAACACTGCCTGCAACAATTATTGTTTTACAAATTCAAAACTGAATTTCACCACTTTTGCTGTGTGGTTTCATGTTATACGATTATTTCTACACAATATGTCCAAATGACAGATTTTACACTCTGCTGCTATCGACTCTAATAGTCCAATTTTATTTTGCCAATTAGACTCCTGCAACCTATACTTTTGAACTGTGATACGGTAAGCAAAGTTGTGTCCTTTTGCAAACCTCTAAATGAGTCTAAACCATGTTCCCTCGTCCGTCTGATGTATATAATATCTTGTACAACAGCCCAGCTGGTACAGTTTTTCATTTTGTGAAAGGAAAGTGGGAGTTGATGTAATTCTTGGGGTCAGTGCAAAAATTTTCAGATGTTTGCACTAATTTAGATTTGAAATCGTGATCTCATGGATCAACTGCAATTGGAGCAGAGTGCAAAAATGTCTCTGTTTACAATCGTGCAGCTGTTCCATCGTGATCGTGTGAGGGTTATTAATTGACGCTTACAAATGTTGTCAAATAAACGTTCACATTCTTGAGTAAGTCTGCTGGGGCAAGTTATCCTTTTCCTATAGGAATGGAAGGGTGGGGATAGAGATGAGCGAGTCTAATCTCCCATTACTCTTATGAATTTAAAAAATATACAATAGTATAAGAAATTCTAAGTAACAAGACAAGACACTCTACGCAATCACCCAATTTTAAAAAATGTTTATGGCCTAGTTTTGGCTCTCTCTAACGGAGGAAAGCATAAAGTCTAATGTAGACTTTCGCATTGGTCTCTAAAGAAACTAGATAACTCTTAATGTTCAACTGCCTGTTCACGTGTAGATCTCTCAGACATATGGCATTATTTTTATGTCCAGTTACAGCGTATTATTATGTGCTTCAGTTTTGTTTTTCGTTTTTTAATCTCAAAGTGCTCAATTTTTAAAAAAAACCAGAAAGTACGGTAATTTAGGGATGGCTCCGACTTCATAACTAATCGTAATGCAGATCTGGCTCTAAATGTACTTCCAAGTGCACAAATTGAGATGAAAACAAATCCCAGTGATATTAAAATTAATTTTTGAACTTTCTGCATCTTTTGGAAACCGACTGAATTACACTGACAGTGCAAGACTTTGGTTTTTAAGGCGGAGCCGATTCGTCTTTGTAAAAAGTACTCTGTGGAGGCCATGTTTATCTTCTCTCGGTATGGGACGCTAGTGAGTGTTGAGGTCACTGTTTGGGCCGAGTGTCCCGTCTTGTTACAATAATTGGTGAGATCTCCAGGATTCAAAAAAACGAAAACCCTCTTAGCGAACGTTCCCCCCTCAAAGAGATTAAAATGTCTTGGTTTGTTAAGAACTATTGAACATCTCTGTGTGAAAGGCTGGTTGGTTGTAGATGATCGTTAAAAACCAGAAGAGTGCAAATGGGTTGGCAATAGAGGGGAAACACGTTGATAGCAAGATAATTGTGGAAAGCCTGGCTAAGGACGGGCTGAGGCTGAAAGGATGAAAGAGACTATTTTCTCTTAATGGTTGGTTCGCCCGTTTCCAACTTCATGTTCTGCAGGTTTTGTTTTTTTTTTATTTTGTGATGATCTGATTTTTGCGAAAAACCGGAAATGGCTTGCCGTTTGTTTTTTTATATGGACACGACAGCATGATTCTACAGTAATCTGATGTGACAATACAAGACTGCTGAGAGAGCATATTTGACAGTCCTTCTTCGGTTTGACAGGGAAACATACTATAGTTCATAATGTAAAACTAACCAGGAGTTATAACAGAAATAACATTTCCATTTCCTCTATAGATTACTGCCTCCTATATTGTTTTTACTAGTAATAAAAACCTTGAACAATTTTTGAACCAAACATGTATTTCGCAGGAAGTAAATTTCATAAGGGGAGCTCAACTCGTGAAAATTAGATGGTCGCGAAAAAAACAAATGTACACTATACATGTATTAGCTAAATTTCAGGACCTGTCTTTCTTTACATTTTCATTGGTGCTGGTCATAGAAGAAGCTGATTTTCAGGATGAGTTATGAACCATCATGCTGCCCATAAAATCGACAAAATTATCATTTTTGCGTATTTTTGCTTTTAATTATTGCACAATGGGATTAATTTATCTCGCCGCAGTTCAACTTTTTCATGACTTATAAAGGCATTGATCCATGGCGTTTCAGTGCTTTGGATATCCTTTCGCCTGTTGTTTGCCTCTCTTGATTTGATAATGGTGCTGTTATCTCTCGATTTGATAATGGTGCTGTTATCTCTCGATTTGATAAATGGTGCCTGTTGTCTAGACCACTGCCAGTTGTCTATGTTTTGTTGTCTCCCTGCCATGTTGAGCCCTTTCATAGAATGGGAAGTTAGTCTATTTAAGAAGATACATGTAAATAGAATCGCCATTGTTGTCACAATGTAAAGGTTCCTAAAACTCGACAGCTAGAAATAAATTAGATGTTATTGGATTATTATTCTGTGCTGCTCTCGTTTAGCTCATTCATTTTCATTAACCATTGATGTGATTAGTACATCAAAGACATCACACTTTGCATCATCAGAGCTCTTTTCTTTTCAGACTGCTTCGAAATTAGATTGAACCTTTGAAGACAGCAATTACAAGAAATGGAAAATATTCTAAGCGCAGCAGATGAAAGTTGCTTATTTTCTATTTTGTCCATTTCATTTTCAGAAGCCTAACAAACAAACAAACAAACAAACAGTAAAGGTTTGAATGAGGCAGAGGATTCTAGCGGGTATCACATTAGGAGGGGCATATTCCAAATACGAAAGTACATTATGTGTGTGTTTGAAATTGAGGGAAATAACGTAGGGATAACTGCTCTTAACAAATATATTAACTTTAAAATATTACCATGAAAGTATGCTTTGGAAGTAATAAAAAATGACTCTTCATTCATCTATTGAGGCATATGCTTCAGTATAAAAAATTACAGAATAGAGATAGCCTTATCAAGCCTTAGGGATGGCTTGTTTATCGCATAGTTCATGCCCCAAATCAGAAATTATTTTCCAGAAGAACTCCAGGAAATTTCAGTATTTATCCAGAAGTATAACTGTACCCACCGATATAAGTATTGATTTACATGATAATGTGTCCGCTACACAAACTTGCAGACTATAGTATCCAAACTTTTGTGGAAGATTCCAAGGGGAAATTACAAATTTCAGCTTTCCTGAAGGTTTTGTCTCTAGAACTAATTTCAAGAGAACCCTAAGAGCCCTGAAATACCAGGAGGGCACATGAGCCCTGTCACCATCAGGAAACTTATTCAAGTCTTGAGGGTAAAAAAAGGCATTGGATTTGTAAGCTTGTAAAAGATTTAAGTTTTTGAGAAATCTGATCTCACCAACCACTACAACAACTATCTTAACTTCATAAACAATAACAACATAACAGCGACAATTCAACACCATCTACCTATTCATCAGCAACAATAAAACCCTGAACTTCTGATGAGACAAAAAAAAGTTAAAGAGACAACAACAAAAAACAGGTCAAAATTCATTTCATTTTTAATGAGAAAATGCCAGCTTCAGCATCTGATCCATTTTTAAACATAAGTCTAGCAGTCTATCTCTCTCACTTTCTCATGCACACCCTACATGTCCCAACCTTCTAATCATAATCTCTCTCTCTCTCTTGTTTTTCTCTCTCTCTCTCTCTCTTTCTCTCTCTCTCTCTCTCTCTTTTTCATGCACACACACAGATATTTACACAAACACACAACAATAACAGCCATGCCTCTATTACATGAAGAGCAAATTCCTCTGAAAATACTTGCAACTCACAGAGCTGCAAAAACAAGCTAGGGTCATTTTGGATGCCCTGCGTAGATCTACGATTGCCTAAAACTTTCATAAAATGTTTTAACTCCTCCACTGCTTCACAATTCCAGTTCATACTAAAATTGAATCTTCTTCTTTTACCGCTGTCAAGAGTAAAGCGTCAACTTGAAATTTTCATGTACATCTTTAGCTAGGTTGCATTACTATTCATTGATTTTAGAGACCACCATTTTTACCATTCTATACTTGCTTACATTTACTGCCTCAACCTTTTCCATACTCCTTACAAACATCTCTAATATATACACATACAAACTCATATGCCCCCCCATCTGTACATATAATATATATATCATTCAATCTCAATGTACAGTCACCATTCTCCAATGCCATTGTTATTATATACATCAGTGCCATCTGCGAAACAAGTCACATTTCCACAAGCAAAGCCTAGGAGACGTAACCTTGTTCACAGAATGCATGGACATGTAACCATCAACAATGCTGAGCCCCTTATCTCTTTTGCACATTAAAATCAAACCACCTCCTACTTGAGAGCCTATCAAATACACTGAGGTAGAGGACCTCAGGATCCAACCCTTAGAAAATGTCAGGAGTTTAATTTGAATGGAGGCCTAGCTCTTAAATCAACATTTCTGAGATCAAATAAATCAAAGCCAAAGCCTGATGACCTGCATATTCCTACCACTTTGCAATTCCTCTAAACTGCTTCTCCCATAATACTGAGCAGATTATTTTGACACTTTCCAAACTAATGTCAAATTTTACCATTGCAATACACAAATATCTTGTGCCATGCCTTCCACCTTCAGAATTTTTATATAAAAAAGTATGAATTTCATAAGAGGGAGCTACTCTAAAAACCAAAAGTTTGTGTCTTTACAGTGATAGCATCCCCTTTATTAAATTTAAAAACACTACTACTAAAATCTGAAACTACACAGAGAGGGCATGGAAAGTGTTAAACCAATCCAATAATAGCTAACAGAAGGCTAGTGCTCCCCAATAACACCTTGAGATGAGTAAAACAATGAAATAAAAAATTTTTAAAAATGGGCAAATAGATAAATTGTGGATAAATTTGATTTTGTGAGGTAGATTAGATGACTTCTATGATGTAAAGTTATTTCTTAACCCTTTTTTTCAGTCTATGCACTCCAAGAGAACAAAGTAATCCAGCTGTGCATCATGGCTTTGCTATGAGCCCAATGAGGAAGGATTTACCTTAAGTAGTAACGGTTCAAAGGATTAATCATCATTTCATTAAGATTTTTGCCAATGCAAGGTGGCGACCAACTGCCACTGTAAACATGTCCTTCTTCAGTCTGAAATAAACTAAGTCAGCAATTTCTTTCTCCAGACATAAGTCCATACAGTAAGCTTTTATATAAAATCAATCCCTTGATAACGTCACAGAGAGATTTAAAGCTTCATTTTGATGAGCTGGAAGACATGCATATGCTTGAGTAGGTGATCATTTAATATTATTTTATTTCACCGGGCTGTTAACCACCCTGTTGTTTTCTGCTGCAAAGCACATGGCACCAGCTGGATTTTTTTCCTTATGGACATAAGTTTATATTCTGGCAAATAAAGAGTTAATATCTCAAGAACTCCAGAAACCACCAAACAAAAAAAAAATGATCAAGAATTTCCTCATCCTTTGCAGATCATTCACCTCATAGAGGTAAGGGGCTGCCCATTTCTGACATTCATGAACCTGTAACCATACGTCATACATGATCCCCGAGGCAAAACCATTTCAAAATCATTTTAGTTGGTTAAGACGAACAGTATCTTCCATGTATTACTAGACCATGCATAGGTTTTCTAAAGAGACAATTTCACTTGTACTGTGAGGTTTGCTTTGTACACTTACAGACAAGCTGAACAAATATTTGCATAAAAATGAGGTGAACAGGCTTGTCAAAACATGACAAATGATTGGCCACTGAAAATGCTCCAAAATATAATTATGACAGAGGCCTTTACTGGAAAGGGGATGGAAGGTGGAAGGAAGAAATGATGGAAGAAAGGAAGGAAGGAAGGATGTAAGGATGAAAGAAAGGAAGGAAATGAAGTTAACTGCATCCTGAACCCTATGCATAAAAACATATAACATTTCCATAGACATAAATATGAACAGCAACGGTAATGTATGTACAGAGGACTGTAAGAAATATCACATAATGTACAGATTCTACAATGCATATGGTAAAAGAGTGAACAAATATTTCTGTTCAAAAATATTTGAGACCAGAAAAAAAGCAAAAAAACATCATCTACTCTCTATACAGCCTTCACTCATTCCAACTCTCTTTATTTT
>JAWQUT010001010.1:20447-38198 GCA_033807755.1 Ellobium chinense
AGAGAGAGGAGGAGGGGTGTGTCTTTTTGTCAACTTCACAATACTGGGCATTTGATCTACATACCGACTCCTCCAAGGATGACTTAACTCGACTGGAAGTCCCAATAAATTTTTGCTCTTGGCAATCAATTCATGGACCTGGTGCATGAAGCACTTAACAGAAACCAAACAGGTCAAAACTCACAACTCCATATAATGTGTATGTAATAAAATCATGCTGAACTAACATTCATGGTCTAGAAAGACAAGCCACAGTCACTTGCACATGCACAAAAAGCACAGACATGAGGTCAGAGTCAATTCAAGTTCTTGCTCTTCAAGAACACCATCCCTGAGAAATCAGACACACAAACCAGCACATACACATTCACAAGATTCTTTTTCCAAGCCACCTTCACATATAATACATGGTAGGAAACATAAGCATTGCAGACCAGAAATGTCCGAACAAATCCATATGACCTGACCTTCACACAATCTGCTCATGAGTGGTAATTTCTTGGAAGTATGATCTCATTCTGAGGAGAACGGATTACCACTTGATGCAACAGAATATTACTTTCCAAGAAGAAAAAAAAAAAAAAAAGAGGCAACACAGCTTTATCAAAGCAAAAATCTCTGTTAAGATTTGAAGTTATTAAACACGCTATTATTTGATGTGGCTTAACCACAGCAATTAACTGACATTTATGCTTTAGCCACGTTTCATTAAACATCTTAATGTTTCCTACCACCACTCTCACACCAACTGTCTTCTAGCTTACAGCAGACTTTTTTTCATTTCAGTCCATCAAACTATTGTCCCTGACAAACAACATGCAAAAATATCAAATTGTCTTCATCACAGTAATATTATAGCCAGAGTACTCAATCATCCCCAACTCATTCCACAATTTCAAAAAAAAAACAAAAAAAACACAAGGCAAACATATTTACACAGGACTTTGTACACTCACAAATACACTCTTAAAAAAGTCTTAAATTATTCTCCAAGAAAAAATTGGAGATAATAAAAATCTAACAGATATAATGCTTAATATTCCTGTCTTTCCACTTGGCTGTTTTGCAACCTGAACATCAACTTCTTGTGCATACAACAACATAATGAACAGAAGAGTTTAAAGAAGTGTCTTTTCTGAGGATGACACCTACTTGCAAAGGTTTCTTCTCCTGCAATGATACTTGTCTGCTACAGTCACTTGCTTCTCTTCTCTTACAAAATTTCTTTACAGTGGTATTTTCAAGACATACCAACTGCTAAAGTTACCTACATTGTAAAAACACCAGACTGCTTTTATTTCTTCCCTGAAGGAGACAATCTAGCTGGTTAAAACTATTCTGTGGTAACAGCAAATCCTTTGTAAAGAATACCATCTGCTTAACTCTGTCCTCACTGCGGAGATTTATTCTTCGTACCAAAAATCTTGACCACTGAGATCTTTCCTCCAATGAAGGCAATGGCTTGCTGTAAGTGCAGTGTTCAACACAGCTTGCATCCACTATGCTTCTTGACAGCAAGTTCTCAGAGTAACCTTGGCAGGATTGCGATCTTTCTATAATCAGTACACTGCAAGTAACATTGCACTATGCCCTAAACAATGAGGGCAGATTGCACCATACGCTTGTATACCCTTTCCTATCATACCTCCTTTTTTTCAAGGCTAACAGAAGTTAACACTAAACCTTAACCTTTCTTATTTCAAATTGCATGCTGACATTTCCTGTTTTTTTATGCACCAGTTGCCTTGTTTTCACCCAATGAAGTCTTAAAGCCCCACCAGGCACGTTTTTAAGCCATCTGTTAGTTTACACACTTACTATCAAATAGCACTGGCAACTGTCAAGTTTCAAGTAACAAAATTGATATTGTACATGTTATGGATGATAAAGTTTTTCTTATCCTATCTTATCTTAATAACAAAATGAAAGTAGCTGGCAAAATCCCATTTTCACTGAAAATACTTGATGTGTAGTGTTTAATGTGAATATGGTGGTACATTACTTCCAGTATGACATTTTGGTAAGGGCTGCACAAGCAACAGAGCACAGGGCAATGCATCACTGAGGTGATGAGGACAGGGCTCCGGATTCTGCAGTAGGCAAGGGTAGGTTCATCCTCCAGGCAAGCAGTATTCCACCTTGAGGTAATTATTACGTAGTGGATGATCCCTCATCCGCCTCCATATCCAGGTGAAGGTTCATTCTTGCCTTGAACAGCACACGCCTTTACATAAAATACTATCAGTGAGTGTCTACCATGTGCACTTGAACATTAGCTAAAACACTGTGAGGTCCCTGCTCTGGTATGACCGTGGTAGGGCCTATAACACTACTGCTGCTCCCTGTGACTGGGAGTATTGTTTGTTCAGGGATGGCTGTGTAAGCCGAGGTAGACAGCCTGGTTTGGGGAGGCGTGGGGCTACGACTCCGCCGAGACGATGACTGTGGGGGAGGGGGAAGAACTGGGGGTTTGCAGAGAGACAGTGAGTGGCCTGCCGGTCTGAACCGATCTTTGCCAATAGACAGAGGGTCGAGGCAGGGCATGGATGCATGCTCACTGTCCTCATGTGGTGTCATGGTACTATAACCATGGTCACTGTCACCCCCTGCCGGACGCCTGTAGGATGTGTTGACACGGTAGGGGGACACACTGGCCGGGTTCTCGAATGAAGCCAGGACAAAGTTGGTGTGACCTGAGAAGAGAAAAGAAATTACGATACACTTAAAATATTCTAGTAAAACATTTTGATACTCCTGCGAAAAGCCAAATGATTTTTCCATCTTTTAGCAATCCTTAGTTTATACTTAACATTTTGAGCAATGTGGGGTATTCACAATGTAGCAATGCAAACAGAAGCTTAACGTATATGCGTGGAAGCATTGCCTTTGACTTTCAATTGGCAGGATTGGTCCTACGTCCAATGGCCTCACAGTTATAACTTGGTCCGTTATAAGTTGAAAACTTTCTTCCCTATTAGACGTAACAATAAAAATATTAGATGAAGTGAAATAGTCTTTGAATCTTAACATGAAAATCAGCAAAAAGGATGGGGCAAGGGTGTATCCTGAAGAGAAAGATTTAACCCTGCAAGTTGTAATGATAATGGAAGGGTCCTTGGGCAGTTGGACTTACATTCACCAGCACTGAGGTCTTCAGCTGCCTCCTGCTCCTCATCATTGTAGTAATGGGAGATTCTGTTAGTATTGTCCGGCAAAGTGCTGATATAGTGGTGGCTATGACGATGGACATGGTGACGGTAGCAGTAGACACCCAGAGCCAGCAAGAGGAAACAACCCATGATACCACCAGCCACAGGTCCCACAGGGGTACTTTTGACACCTACGGGCTCCATACTCTCTGGCTCAGCTGAGGAACAGAAATTTTCATCATTTAGGACTAATGATTAAAGTATTCATTTTCCACAACATCTATTTTCACAACACGAGAACCTTTGCAGCTGACTGAGAAATACTGAACATCAGAATGAAAGATGAAGACATCAAACCTTTCCAATTGCTTACTCTCAATACAAGAGAAGCAAACACTAAATATGCAGTTTGCATTCTGTGACAGTGACAACTACTGAATAAACTTTTTATTTACACAAGAATAAAAATTCCAGTGGTACACATAATGGTTTAACTTGTTCAAGTTACTTTGTGTTTCCTTACTAACTTAGCCTTAAGAAAAGAATATGAGCAAAAAAAACCAAATAAGTAATAAAGAAATTAATCAAAACAATTCCAATAATTTGTGTGGTATGGCTATTCAGTTCCCAGATGTTCAACTTTCCAAAAGTAACACAACACAGGCCAACTTCTATAATGTGAACAGTCACTCCAGCAGACAAAACCAAGAAAAACTGGTGCTCACCACTGATCTCATCCCCATACGGTGAGTGGGCCCCTACCACGCCCCCAAAACAGACCCGCTGGGAGGCACAGCGGGGGGACTCCAAGGGGGTCTTCCCATCTTTCTCAACTTGGCACCACTGACAATCCACAACACCTATGCAGTCCCTGTAAAAGAAATTATGAAGTCAAGTGAAAACATGTTTCAACCTGGATATTCAACACTATCCTTCACTGTAAAGAAAATGAAAACATGTCCACTATATGTAACATTAGGAAGTTCAGGAGTTTCAAAAAAAAAAAAGGTTATCTGAATGGAAAAAACAAAAATTTATTGGCCAGATGTCACTGGAGACTGACAATATCAAACTACATCACCTCTCTCACACGAGTTAAGAATGCAAAGACACTTAATTTTCCCCATCACTGATATCATGGTGAGCCGCTTTTGCCCAGGATACAATCAGTTATTTTCAAGTCAACCTCACTGTTCAGTTGGGCAAAAAATGACCAGTCTCCAGCAAACTGACATGTCAATACATCTTATACATTACTTTCAACTTACATTTTGGTTTTCCTCTTCTCACACTGAGGCTTAAAGCACTGTTCTAGATCCACTTTGAACACAACATCTGCCACAGCCAGTTTCTCCCTCTCTGGATCATGGGGACAACTTGGATTTCTGAAGAAAATGATAACAATAAATTCACAACTTAGTAATGCAGCATTCTAAATAAGTAATGAGGAGAAATGTAGTATAGTCTTGAAATATACTTTATTTCAACATATGAAAAGTTCTCAAATCATGACTTGCATACAAACTTCCAAGGATTACATGGATAAAACTGAACAAAAATAAAAAGACTTAGCCCTATCTCCAGGGCCATGTAACAAGGGGCATGCAGCTTTTGGGGGATAAAAAGTTCAATCTAAGTAATGTAACTGCTTACTTGTCATCCAAGTCTAGAAGCTGACCAGAGCAGAAGTCCATCTCCAGCGGGCACTCACAGGGACACTCGCATTCAGTCTGCTCCATCCGTTTGCAGTTCAGGCAAAGCCGATCATACTGAGAACAACAAATTTTATTTTGCAAGTCTGGTTGACAAACTTATACAGTTTCATTTGCTTTCCTATATTTTGCACTAATATAACATGTTAAAGTATAGTAAAAGCTCCCAAACTCCAGTTCCAGGGTACCAGGTCAATAATGTCACATTATGAGTAAAATCTTTAAGAAACATGAGACTTTAGAGAGGAGCATAACAATTACTATGTGGAGTTTCAAATCAGACAGGTTTTCTGGTCCAGAAATACCACTGTAACAGAACACTATCACTCATTATTAGTGCCTTAGGGAAGACATAACCGTTTCTTGCAGGCAAAACCTAATGGTAACCCTATCTCTTTGGCACACCAGCTGTTGTGTTATTGAAGGTCCCCTGAAGCTCAATGTCAGGTATTGAAAGTGTTTTACTATGAATAAAAAGGCCTTTAGATGGGTATTTTCTATTTCAGTTAACTGAGCTTTTGGGTAAAGCACTGTTGTATTAAGTGATCTTTACCTCATTACAAACCAATCTCTGCTATATTACACACCAAAGATTAAACCAGTGGTGTAAATAAACCATCCAGTACGTACCATGCTGCATGGGCAGAAGGCTGTGGCTGTATCGCATGTGTGATTCACCAGGCCCAAGAAAGTGTTTGTTCCTGGGATATGAGTGATCTGAAATACAAGGTGATTAAGGTTAAACTTATTAAACTCACAATAAACTGGAGTAAAGTGATACTGATTGGACCTTAATATGGACATATGTTCATTTCCATAAGTATATTAAGAGTACATGTGGTTAAAGTTGATATGAGAGACATTGTAAAGCTGACCTTTAATAATATTATGGAAGCCTTGTTGCAAATGGGATTCATTCCTATGCAGGTCACAACTTCTAACCGGAAAATGTTTTCAAGGTCTGATCTTGAAGTACATTACAATGAATGGCTGAGACCATGAATACACCAAATGAAAAAAACACTTACAAAGAGTGCTTCTGCACAATTTTTAAAACTTAAATTACACCTCTTTGATGCATATGTAACACTGAAATTTTAGTGACAATATGATGCAATGAAATAGTACAGACCTATATATATAAAAGAATATAACTTGAGCTTCAATGGAAGATCTTCTGTTAAACTCTTCTCAATGTGACAGAGTTTCCTATCTATGCTCCACACTCGTACCATGATAGGGAGAACTTACCTGGTACCGAGCACACTGCTCCCCATGCACTAGGTTTGTCAAGATGCCTGAAAAGCTTGTGTTAAACTGAAAGTAGAAAGGTTAATGATTTTAAATCTCTTACAATGAGTTTGTGTGCATACAAGTGGTTACAGACTACTGATACGTTTTAAATTTTCTGTCCAGCCGGGGCCAATTTCTGGCTTTTTCCATTCCTCTTTGGCATACAAACAACATTGATGTAATTTTCTGGATGTTATGTTTACAGCATCTTCTACAGAATAGCCAGGATGCCAAGCAGATACATGGTTCTGATCCAGAATCAGGATGGAGGCAGCCAATGGCAACATTTTTCAGACACTTTTGTAATATGGAAGCTGCTTTGTTTCTTTCCTACTCATTTGCTTGTTAAAATGTACTTTTTTCAGATCTTATTTTCAGTTTTTTCTAAACTTTTCAGCATTAAACATTCCTACAGAATTCCCTGCAAATTTTCTGCAATGTTTTCCTCTGGTCTTACTCTTCAAACAACTTTTCAAAATTCCTACTCATGTACTTACTGTAAAGTATCTCTGCACAGTGCGGTCATTGTAACGGTTACAGAGTTTCTTTTGAACAAATCCTCTGTGATTCAGGATGTCATTAGCCACCAATGGTTCCTGTAAATGCAACAGAAGTCATGATATGAATACAAAATATATTTTCTCATATTTACTAACAAAGTACATCAACTAACCAGCATGGAAGCACAGAACTGCAAATTAATTAACTGAAAATATAATCTCTTTGAGAAAAGTGGATACCAACAAGCCCTGAGATGGAGCCTGAATAAGTTTTCTGCATCATAAAATACCATTTCATCTTGTCTTTCACAGTGGCCTTATGATAAGAGAGTTTTGGTCTGTTCTTACCCACTTTACACACTAATTCAGCAATTCCAAACCCCACCTTTTTATTTTGTTATAAAACTGTTTAAAATCTGATAAAAACTGTTATCCCACTAGAAGGAAATATGGATTTAGTCAGATTTAGTCAGACCACAGACCCATCAGAGCCCATCCATCATCAAACAAAGCCTTACAGGCCACATACAATGAACCCGTGGCTTGTCATACTCACCATGTGTGTGATGTGTCTCTGCTCTGCTGGTCCTTTTCCGGTGGGATCAATAAGACCTGGGTGAGCTATCAGGTAGCCCTTGTCATCCATAAGGAAACATCTGAGGAAATTGTTATGAAACACTTGAAATCTATTATACAAAAAAGAAAACGGACAATTTTGAGCAGAGCCTTGTGAATTTATTACGCCACCAATTTCGCTCAGATTTGCCCTGTGAGTCACAAATTCATTGTAAGTGATCATTTCTGTTCAGCATTTATGGATCTCTTGCCTCCAGATTTACAGAAAATGAATTTTCCTACATCTCTATGACCTATTCCATTTTTTAAATACTCACAACAACACTACCTGTTGTGCTATCTGCTACCAAGTTGGCATTCTTAGGCCAAATTTGGCAGTTTCAAAAGGATGCTGGCATCACAAACAAACTTGTGGCATTTAGTTTTTTCACAGCTTTAGGTTTACTTATTAAGATGCATTTGAACACAATCAATACTAAAAGAGGAGCCGTGTAAATACACAGAGATGGAGTCTGATTGTTTGTTTTTCTGTATGATATGGAAGTAAGTTTGCAGAGTTTGTAAATGTGACTTACCTGACACCTTTGCTCTCACAAGCCTTGATGTTCTCAACCAACATCTTGTGGAAGTAGCCCAGAGTAATATCCATACCCATGACAGCCACCACTTTGTCTAAGGGACTGTGCAAGGCAGCAGGTCTAAAAGGAAACATGCAAACACATAAGCACTTCCTAAATCAAAGGTAAATTCCCATCAACAGTTTTACATATCCACATATAAGTGTACTTCATATCCAGCCCTAAAGTACCTAGGGCCCACACAGCAGGGATTAAGTGTTATATAAATTTTATTTATCATTATTATTATTATACATAAAACAGGTTAAAAGGAGACAGTCATCAAACAAATATGTTCCAAGCATGTATTATGAAACATTCAACTTTGTTTGCCGATGGAGACCAAAATTTATCAAAGCCTGATAATTCTGGCCTTATATTTCAGCCGTAAAAATTCAACACGCTAAACCTAAACATCTCATGATTACAAGTCATCTGAAGAAATAGCAACACTAGATTTTTTAAAGAGCAGTCATAACACTTTGCAATGCTTTAATTTTTTAAGTGTTTTTCTTTCCATCACAGCCTCTAACTGTTATCTTGTTTGCAAAAACAAATTCTAAAATTGCATTCAAGAAAATGCTGGGTTTGGATATCATACAATAATATATACTTGATATAATTTTCTTTATCAGAATGAAAGCAAGCTCTAGAATAATGACCAGAACAATGAATTCTGGACAGATGAGCTCTAAGCATCTAAACACTCACTTTCCCTCAAATATGGTGTGACTGACAGTGACTATGTAGCCAGCTCCACCCACATCCAAGTATGGTGCTGACAAGGTCACATGACCTGGATATTCCATGGCTCTTGTGTACCTAGATGAAGACAAGGAAAACAGAAATAAAGACTATGATATGGGCAAGTTGTCAACATGAGAAAAAAACTGGTGGAGGAGGAGGGGAAAGAAGTGAAATGTCTTACAGTGTACAAATATGCTAATGCAGGTCTTTGCCCCTAACTTCATAAATCAACTGACTATTGGTTAACATAAACTAATACTTACCATTCTCTCTTCGTAGGATCAAACATCTTGTCTAGAAGAGTGCCAGGGAAAGTCCGTAATACCCCACTAGGTGTGCCAACATATCTGTGCGGATAGAGAATAATTTGCCAGTGACATTATAATCAAAGAAATTCTTTGGCTTTAATACACTTTATGACTCTCAAAATTGAGAGTAATGCAAGCTTCAAACATAAAGCACATTGTTTAATATTACAAGCATGAAGAATCTATGTCAAATCACAGAATGTGCTTTCTCTCATGCTTTAGAGTTGTCTGAACATGATGAGATTTAACCTATATAAAGCAGCTGCACAATTTTCACAAATATAACTTTTCAACCAATATCACAGCTTTAACATTACAGTATTATGCATAAGTTCTCAAATTTCCTTGCCTTACAGTCTTCCTTAAATTACAACCTTGTAATATCCTAGCATTATGTCTCACCTTCTGACTATGTAATCGTTAAAATCGCTGGCTTTGTATCTCCTCAGCCACTCCTCACTAATACGACCGGTTGCTGCCACATCATTGCGTACTTCAGCCTGAAAGAGATGTAATATAGAACCATATTAGCGAGGTACATCATATCTAACCACCTAATGTCAATTCACAAAGGTTTCAAAGATACTATATTACAGTACCTTCTCCTTACAAAACCATACCATGAGGCTTTTTAAGCATTAAAATCCATAGCTATGAGTGTGTACATTTAATCTTCTGCAGAGCTCCTGACATCCTTTTGGTATTTATCAATATCTGAAAGTGGGATGACTAGACAGCAAAAAATCAAATCTCCACATTATCACTTAACATCACGCCCGCCTCTAAAAACTGTCATCTTACCAATACACATAACAGTGTTTGTCGACAAGAATAGTTTAAGAGTGTTTTCATAACTGTTAAAATTCTGATCCCTGGAAAGTAAATTCAGCAGAAATCATGATGACAAAATGGTCTTCAGTACAGACCTAGAATGGTAACCAACGACCATCACACACCAAAATCAGTCAGAACAGAAGTTTTTCATTTTTAATTTGTATGCTCCTCGAGACATCAGAAAATCTCTGAATGATCTGGCCTGATGGTGCAATGCCATTATATAGTCATAAGATTATGCACGGACTTACCAACGTGAATACTATTATGGTAAAGATGTCCATACTTAAGGCATAAGTGTGGTTATTCAATCATTCCAACATAATAACATCTGGGACCAAACCATTCCACCACCATTGCAATTAACTCACCTTCAACCCAGGGTTTGTGATGAGCCTGGTGTCATCTTTTAAATAAGCAATGTAGCTCTGTACTGTCCTCTTCGTCTCCTCTTCACTCAAGTGTTCAAAGGGATTGAGAAAACTGTTAGCTGACAGGAAGACTGTGGTCAAATCTGCAATAGTATAAATATGTTGAAAGATCAGATATCTCATTAGCTTTGTCTGGACATTTGGGCACTCACTGCCATGAAGTTATAGTTTTGTTTTTTTCAGACCTCCATTTATTGATCAAAGAGTGACCACAGGGATATCAAACGGTTCATACTTTCACAGTTGAAATGCTTTTGCACTGTAAAAAAATTTACTACTAACATGATCTAAAATTTATCCACACAGGTAAAAGTCCAAAAGAAATGCCACTATTATAATTTTTCAGTATAATTGAATTGATGTCAGATCTGTGTGAGCAGTCAGTCTGTTCTCTTGAGCAGATTCCAAAATAAATGGTCTTACCTGGGGTAGACAACTGCTTCAGGTGGTAGCACATGTTGTCATTGGGGAAAAGATCCAAGCGGTGATACACCAGCTCTGGTTGATTATGCACTGAGGAACGAAAGGTAAAGATTTTTAATCCACCAGCATGGAAAGCACTATCTTTTTTCATTTGAAAATAGTACATGAAGAACATGAGAGCATGCAACAATGGCACAATGTTAACAAATCAAATGTAACACCAACACACATCAACTCCCACTGCTGAAATGATTCCTCCTTATATATCAAAAATCATATTACCACATCAGTTTCATTGCTGAGGACAGGATTAATTTTCCATGTCTAAAACATGAGAACATTGCTCTTTCTAAGCAACATGCAGTCAACTATGTTTAATCATAACTCTATAAATACATGGGAAAAGTTATGATTGAACAGAAAGCAATTAAGTAGAGCTGACTGTAATTCCCAATGCCAGGACAAAATGGCAGTAACTTACTTAGTATGTTTTTCAGCTGCCTCATTTCCTTCTTCTCATAATAAGACTTGATCACCACAATAAAAGGTATAGACTCCACCTGAGAAAAGTATAGAAAAATATCAGTTATGAACAAGCAGATGCTAATTTCTCACTCTTAAATCACCACCCATCAACAACAACAGACATGCTCATGTTAAAAAAATGGTTAATGTGACTTTTTTTTTAAACCCTTAAAACCTTGTGAAGTCAAGACAAGATAATTTTGCTCTGATTTAACAATCACCTGCAGGCAAAGGAATAACACTGACTGAAAAGTGAAAAAAAAAAAACAACAACAGGCTCACCTTTTTCCATAAATATTTTGCTGTATGTTCCACCTGCACCACCTGCCCATCAGGTGCTGTCTGGTTAGTGATGCGCAATAACAGTGTTGTCTCCCCTTCCTCATGACTGAAGTGGAAAAAAGCAACAATTCCCTTCATTATAATGACCTACATGAATGTCCCTACTTTGTAACAAACAGAACAGCTCTCAGATTTAGGCAAAACCGTGTGTATTACCAGGTGAACAACAAAACAATGTAACTGTCATGAACTACTGGAAAAGCACTAACATGGAAACTTTTTGATTACCTACAAACTTATCTTTGTCAAAAACGTCATTCTACCATGTTTCAGAAACAGATGTGATTCACCAGTTAAAAATCAATTTTCAAAGAAATCGAACAAAACCGCAAAGAATCATGCACAAGATATAATGGTGAGCAGTTCTGCTGGCCCATCATTAATGACCATGTCTAGACTTCTGTGGCATCTTGCACCAAAACCATACCATATATAGTATTTCTGGTTTGACAATAATCATCAATGTTTCCTCCAGATCCCGCAATTCGCCCCTTAAACTTCAAAATTCCCTCTAAAAATACAGTTGTGTGCGCCTTCTTTCCTGCACTTCAAACTATACAGTACCACAGAGAAACCTAAAATCACTTTAAAATATTTACAAATCCCCCTTAAAATTTATGACAAGGAAGGGGTGTGTTCCTAAACTCATGAGAGCGACACCATCTCTTTTGAGTCTTTGTCTTTCGAATCAACAAATAAGCTAAACAAAGACTACTACAGTCTGATACCTCAGAATAGCTGACCGCACTGCTAAAAAGCCCTCATGCTGTTCAAAGTGTCTAATATCTGTATGCATTGGTTGCACTGTAGTTCGCAACGGGCGCTGGAAAGATGGATGCATGATGGTGAACCCTGTGGAGAGAGAAATAACACTGAGCACAGTTGCATCAAACTTGCAAAAATTTCCCCTCTGAACTTGTTCCCTAGCCAAAAGATGACTCTTACAACATCCAGCTCTTCTACAGACCTCTTGCCTGTGGGATCCATTCTGTTCTGACTAGCAACATTAATGACCAAATTAATCTGACCAAAGAGTATGATAGTAGTTTACACTGATTTTTATGTCGGTCCCAGGAATCATGACATGAATTTGTAAGTGGATATGGAGGAGGGAGGAGAGGAGAAGAAAAGGATGGCATCCACTGTACCTTGTGTGGTGACAATGAAAGCATATGAACTGTCAGTGTGGCTGTAGTACGTAATTTCCTGGGCCACATCTTCCATGTGCAGATCTACTCCTACCAAGCCAATAAGATGATGCAGGTCTGGCTGGTCAGGCAGGGTGTGCACACAAGGCTGACTGAGGCTCATTGTTAAACCTGTCAATATCAAACAATCAAGTCTCATCTCTAAAGCCAGATCCACAAATGCAGTGACTGTCTGTCTCAAGGCAAGAAACCACAATGAAAACAATGACTAGATCTCAACTATGGTTGTATCATTAACATTACCTCATTTCCTTGTTACCTACTAAGTAAGTTATCTTCCATTTATAATGAATGAAACAATAAAATAAAAAACCTCCGCATCTCCTCACATGATGTGTGCTGTATTATTTTCTTTCTCTATGCAAGGTTTTATGAACAGGTTTTCTGTCTCATGAATCCAGAATCAAACATGTTGGACTCTTGTAAAATCAAAAAAAAAAAAATACTCATCATGGAAAAGTACTAAGTGCTTTTACTTCAAATAATCTGCAGTTTTTGCAAATATGCAAATCACACAGCTGAAACAAAACTGGCTTTTTTTTTTTTTCTTACCTCCATCTGCCTCATCAATGTAGGGAAGAGAGAACACTGCGTCATTTTCTGCTGTGCGATTCAAAGGGAGGTAGAACCTGCCAACACTGGAGCTCAGGTCTTGGGTAGAATTGATTGCCATCATGATTCCCCTCTGGAAAATTTATGTGGATGTATCAAAATTAAACATCAAATTTTGTAGTCTCATTGTGATGATCCTTAAAGGGCATTACGGTCACATTTTTTTTCATCTTTAATCTACTCTTTGTCATTTTATCTTGGTTAACTTCTGGATTATAATACTCTCTCTATTACTTCACTATGATGTGTTCCTGTAAAGTCAAATTTGTGTATGGTCCTTCCACCCTCCCCTCTTTCAATCCCTTTTGCAAGTTTTTTACAAAGAATAATTACACTTACAATGACCGGAGTTTTCAGTCGGTAAGGGACCTCATATCTGGCAAAGTTCTGGTAGGCCACATCCTTCAGGAAACTTTTCTCATACATGATTGTCTTGCCATCTGTGGATATACATAATCATGATATCTTACCATCAGAGAAGCATGAAAAAATTTCTTGTTATCCAAAATAACACAAAAATACAATAAGCTTGCTCAATATCATAGCCCAACATCCTACTACATACAAAAAGCAACACTGAATGTAATCTGCGTGACACTCTATCCTGAACCAAAAAGGAATGACGAACCTATATTCAATGACAGGAAACACGTTAATGATAACTTGATAATCATTTTTTGAATGGTGAATCACATACCATTTTACCCAAAAAACTGAATGGAAGGCACAGACACTTACCATCAATGACAGCATAAGTGTTGATGATCACTTTATGGCCTGTCATTGCATTGTGGACAGCCACCACATCCATCACTTCTCTTGCCTCAGTAAGTGATGACAACAAACCTCGACTGACATACAAAATCATGGCATTGTCTGTTGGAGATAAAAGATATACTGATTTTACATGCTCAGCCAAATCCTCATTTGTGTTGATATATCAATTCAAATTTTCTTCCAGTCCATGTGACAGAAATTGCACTGATATTTTCCATACTTCGCTTCCATAATTTCTTTACTCAGCTAAGATATGGGCACAGTTTACTAGCTACTGGTACTATTTGTAAGACAGGGAAAGTCTCACAATATATTGAAGATACTACAACCTAAGGTATCCTAGAAAAGATATTTTAGTACAGTAAAATTTTAGTATCCCTTTACATTGGTTTACTTTTGCCATGTTTATACACTTCATCTGCCCATGGCTACTTCTTTCCTGTGCTGAGAACCTGGTATATACTGACATTTTAAGAGAATCAAACCAGCTTTCAAAAACAACTATCACAAATCCCACCTACCTGATATGGTATTGGATGCCATGAGTTTCTCTATCATCTCAAATGCCCTCAGGAAGCCCAGAGTGTGGTTGGTGGGTGCTGAAAAATGAATTTCAAATTTCTTCATTGCAAGATATCAGAACAGTGTGATCTGGCAATCAGCCATATTCTTACTTTTTTAGAGACTGACTTCATATGATAATTCTTCTAATCTACTCTATACTTTCTCTGCTAACTTTATCATTTTTTTTTTTATTTTTGGCCACACAGTCCCCTGGGATGATTCATTTCATCATCTTAAAGCTTCAATAAAATGCTGAAGGTACTACAGCTTGAGAAAGTTTAGGCAGGTAGGTCAACTTTGACATGATTTAGTCTAGCCAGCAACAACTGCTATGGTTCTATCTTCCCATCTTGCTGAAGAACTCACCATCCATTTTCTTCAGATTGTCCACAAACTTGCTGAAGTAGAAGCGGGTCTCAAATGTAGCTGGGACCATTGTGTTTGGGAGGCATGTGTCCGAACGTGGATAAATCGGCTTGTTGGACAGGCCTATGATTCCAATCTGAAGATAATGCAAGTAGGAACTTGTGTAATTTGCTCAAAAAAACAAATGACAATACATTCATGATGTATTTACCCAACAACTATTACTAACGCTTTATTATTTGGAACACTAGAGCATTAGGTGATTGGATGTGACAATAACCTCAAATCTGCACACCCTATCACTGTTATCAGATGCTTTGCAAAAGGCTTAAGCAGTCTGAAGTGATCTTTACTCTGTTCACCCTGTCACTTTCAAACCAGGGCTAACCATGCGTCAGCCATTTTTTAAAAATTTCAATACTAAAGCAATAAAGCAAAATGTTCAAGAAAGGCAATTTCCAATACCACCATTAAGCTTCTGTGGCTTTCTCATGCTGCCTCACCTAGGTTCCTAATCATGTTAGAGTTACTGGACCTAGATGATCAAAATGTGTAGACTGACAAACTGACTTCAATTCACGTTAACAACTCATGCTATTTTGGCATTCTTATTCAAATATCACACAGTCACACTGTTTTACTCACCCTGTCATTGTCTGAGAAGGATGCGATGAGATGCTTTGTGATGGCCTTAGCAGTCCTAAGCTGGGTGACACTCATAGAATTGCCATGGTCCATCATGATCACCACATACTTCCTCTGAGGCTGAATAGTCCGTAGAAAGACATCCCTGAGAGGAAGAGAAAAAATAATTGGGAATAAGAAATACTGTATAAGAGAAGCAAAACAACCAGTTCAAGCATTTGTACACTGACAGGAAGATTATGTCTTAACCCTTGAGGTACTGACTAACCACAATACTTATGTTGGGTTTATCCCATCGCTACCCAACCAAGAGGAGCGGAGGCTGGTCTAGCTCTGTTGGTATCAGAGATCTGAGCATGCAACCTAACACAGTAAGACAATAATGCAGTGTAATCAACTGATGCTGCCAGGTGCTCTCACCATGCTGGGGTCACAGTGTTGTGAAAGTTAAGAATGATTAAGATTTATTTTTAAGATAAAGACTTGATACAGTGGGACCTCGAACTCAAATTCCAAGTGTCTCCTTTGAATCTGAGAGGAATCTGAGTTCAAGAATATGATTTTATACTAAAAATAAGGGAGCAAAGCATTACAATGCTTCCTTACACTATGGAGTTCAAGATTGTGCAGTCCTACTGTTTAAACATGTCAGGTTCAAAGTCTGAAAAGTTGAAAGAGGATCCTGCAGCAAAGTCAATGGCAGAGAAATGCCAGGAAAGTGGACTCTGCACAAAACAGGGATAACTATCCTTACGTGATGTGCTGTCTGTTGGGGTGGACACAGAGAGCATGGGATTGCCCAATATGCCATGATGTCGGTCCTTTTCCCAAAAATGGAATAACACTTTTAAAACCTGAATGCACATAAAAGTGTCTTTAACATTAATATTTTGGTAAGGGGCCATAACAAGATCGATTCAATAAACTTCATGACAAGGACTGTTTATTGCTGAAAATGATGAATATTTCAAAATACAGGGCAGCATTTTCGGTTACATAGCACTGAATAAGTATTTCTTACTACTAGTCCTCAACCACCACCACCACCACCACCACCACCCCCACCACCCCACCTCCCCCTCCTCCCCCCAACTAATATGTTTGTTAAATGAGACACCAACATGGCCAATCTGAAGAATAATATGTAAATCGGTTGCACCAAATAGACTTATGGGATAATTCAAAACCAAACAAAAATTACTAAATCACATCTTCCTCATAGGACCATGTCATATGGTGGGCATCTCAAAATTTTAGCACTTGTGAAATGCCTTGCATGTTCACAGGGGTGCAAAAATCTCAAGCAAACACAGGTCTGTGTTCATATCACACTTACTTTTCAAATGAAGGTGTGTATACCTCCCACACATCAATATTTTCCACACCTCCCCATATTTTTCTTTCCTTTCAAGCACCAAGCAATGCATGTAAAGCCAGCATTAAGAATATTAATGGTGTGTCGACTACAGATTGTAGGCAAGCTGGTGAAATGGAGAAACAATGCGTGGCATTTCTTACCACAAGTTTGGTGATTCCGTTAATTTTAAGTTCTTTTGAAGGATTCCAACAATTTACCGCAATCGATCTGTTTCTTCTGCAGAATCCTCTCTCTTATGGCACACTCTGCCCAATCTTTCCCTTGATTTTCAGTCTGCAGTGACAACTGTCACATCATACAGTCATGAACAATTTTATCTTTTTTCTTTCTTTTTTTCTTTAACCCATTTTTCATCCTGCTTCCTCCATCTTCCAA
Source organism: Ellobium chinense (assembly GCA_033807755.1). Lineage (NCBI taxonomy): Eukaryota > Metazoa > Mollusca > Gastropoda > Ellobiida > Ellobiidae > Ellobium > Ellobium chinense. The sequence goes on from JAWQUT010001010.1 coordinate 37,830, forward strand.
ATCTATGTCTATCTGTCTATTGGGTGGGTTGAAAGTGTTTTCACTTGAGATCTCTGCTTTATTTCCATATCAATATTAACCAATTTCAGTTTACTATTTGCATAATATTTGAATTCCTTTCACTGCAACAGAAAGACCTAGGAGGTTATAAGAATGTCCATATAGCATGTTCAAACTGTCACCAGTACTCTCAATTGATTGTTATGATTATATCAATATCCCATGTCACTGAGGATCAGTGGCCTTCACTGAACTAGTGACAACCAACTCATCTGACAATCAGCATCCCATCTGTATCCCTCCTTTGACACTCCTCTCTCTCTCTCTCTCTCTCTCTCTCTCTCTCTCTCTCTCTCTCTCTCTCTCTCT
>JAWQUT010001010.1:52747-73679 GCA_033807755.1 Ellobium chinense
CATAAACACATATCCAATTCTAAACAATTCCACAAGTTTGAGTCTGTGAGGTACTCAAGTTCATGAGTAAAAAACTTACTTTAAAAAACAGCGGCTTGGAATCGGGGCACTACAACGAGTATGCGGGGTTTTCGAGTTCATAAGGTTCAATGTAATGAGGGTCCTAGTATGGTTGCATCAAAAGCATTGTGTCTGTCTCATTGTAAAACGGCACTAAACCAATTTTGCACACTTTCCAACATTATACTATGAAACACGAGGGCCTAACGTTTCGCGGTTTTGAAAAAGCGCGACGGGAAATGGGAGGTAGAGAGGGGGAAGGATAGAAAAACTGTTAAAAGAACTCTGTCACGTTGCCGAAGATTTACTGCCCCAGCCAAAGGAAATATGAAAGTATAATTGCACAGTGAGTTATGAGAACACAGCCTGGGGAGAAGGGGAGGGAGAGGGGGGGAGAAAAAAAAGGGGGAGGGCGAGATAGAGAGGAAGAAGCCAATACTTTCGCACGTGATAAAAAAAATAATTAACTTATTTCTTTATTTATGCGCGTTGTCAAATACTTCCTGGAGGGGCCCTATAAATTTTGCTTCGGTATTTGCTCTTCACGTAGCAAAAGAAAAAAAAATGAGACGAGAGCAATTATCTCATTACTGACTTCAAAGACGAGGAAATATCGAGAGCTACATCAGTGAAATTTGGAGTCCTCTGTTCAACATCAAAGGGTGTGATCTACTATAGCCTCTGTTTACTTTTTGCTCCAAGTATAGATCCGCCACGATTCGATAATTTTTGTGTGTATGCAGGGAGCATCGGGTGCAGAACGCTACAGTTTCGTCTGCAGCTACCGCGCTGGGTGGGCATGTTCAAACACAAAATTCTGATTCGAACTTGACGAATGTAATATTCGAGGTTTGAACAGTCGAAAATCGCATTTGCAGTTCGTGTTCGAACACACTAGAATCGGGGTCGCAGTTTCGTGTATTTCACTAGCTGTTCCCGTAACCAGAATTTGATATTCGAGATTTGGATTCGTGTTCGATGAATATGCCAGTTCGACGACTTCAGATTCGCGAATCTACGAACCTTAAACTATCGTCCATCACTACTAAACATGGTGAGACATTTGCTGCATGTAAAACGACATTGATTATTCTGTTTCATCTCGTCGCCTTATGGTGCAGAGTAAAAAGGCATTATCTTTTATTAAGCACATGCACCGAGAAAAGGTCTTGATCCTCTTATTAGTCGACAGCCTGTTACAGTTCAGTCTGCAATGGATGTGAAATATAGATGAGGTGATCTAAACGTTTCATTTCTAACGCGGGGAAACGTATCATAAATTCAATCCCCATTTGTTTTCCCTTTCCGAAACATATAAAAACAACATGCATGACACAGCAGTAAAAAACTAGACCAGCGCTAGGCTTGAATTTCAAAACAACCCATAACCTTTGCTCAACTTTGCTCCCTTACCTTGTCACAGCATTGGCTACAGAGCCTCCTAAACCGCCAAGGTTTCAGCGCAAAACGCGATTTCCATCAAAACGTGTGGCCTCTGTTGCATTCTGACGCGCTTGGCCCCGGGGGCCTAAATCTTCAGTTCGATCCCCATTTCGTTTCTCTTGTATCGATCGCCGTAACTTGCCCAAAGTACAGTCATAAAAAACTGATCAAAGATCGAGGCCATGAGGACAGCCGACAATGTTGATTATATCTCTGTAAACTTCTTGGTTTAATATGTTTAAAAAAATGCTTCGCTTTGCGGGCAAATGATTATAATCAGTCCACATTGAATAAAGAGCCTGCTAGACCTACAGCTGTGGTTGTAACCGCAAGCCATCGCTGTCTCGTTGCAGGTGAAACCACATTATACCCATACGGTGCTCAGGATCAAAGCATGCCATTTTTATTACATCATAAGAGGCCGAAAATGTATGATCACTCTAAACTGCCTTTCGTAACAATGTGGCTTGGAATTTATATTCTATCTCACTGGCAATCTCTATCAAGATATTGCTGCAAACCATGTCGTCTGTCGTTTTTATTGGCAAACTGCGCAACCGTAGCCACCAACGCTACTACCGTTATGCAAATTAATACAAGAGCAATGCGGGTCTGCAGGTGCTTTGTTTCGCTTTAGTTTGCTGAATCAAAAAGGTGACTTGCAAAACTAGAATAGGTGACACCCCCTCCCCCCCTCCGCCCAGGTAAATCAGTGATCATGGGTCAATTTTCTAGAGAGAGAATTTGGATATTTTAGTGGATTATCTATGTACGATAGTGTGCATCTCTTACAAAACAAACCACTTTACCAATGAAGCTGTGGAGGAAAAAAAGTATATTTTTTTTAATTTTAAAGTTTATTCGGTAGCACAGAAATATGAGAAGGGCAGGGAAATGTGCGCTCAAGGTACATGGACTACTGTATGGTTTAGTCTGTTTTCTGAGACCTGCATGCAACACAGTGCCGCTTGCAGTGGTAACGTGTTAAAGCATCTGAATGAGCTGTAGACATTGTGTAGACCCACAACCCTTAAAATTACTCCATGTTCAGAATGTCAAGATTTGCATTCGAACATTTATTTTGTATTCAAATGTAATATTTCTAATACAAATTCATGCACGCCCATGGCTTTTCAATGAAAGACAAATATGTAATTGTCTATAAACTGATGCATCTGTGCCTCTGCTTTTACTATGAGGGCTTCCTTGTGGGAATGACAGAAGAAGACTGGCCTGTCCCACAAACTTGTTTCATCTAAATCTGCCATCTCCCCTCAAATCGTTCGAGAAAATACTCAAACATGCGAACACACAATCCGCCATCATATAACTAACAAAACTGTGACTTTTCCCAAACCAGCATTTCTCTGTGAGGGGAGAATACTGAGAAGGAAAAAAGGAAAAGAAAACGAAGGACCCTCGATCTGTATGCGGGAACCACAACATGTGAAAAAACAAAGTCTGGTTGCCTTTGCAGACAACCACTTATTTTCCACCCCAAGCATTCTTTTCAGCATACACTGAATCCGTGGTTCTCAAAATCTAGGTTTCCTATACCCATAATACTATGATTAATAATAAACATATTCCTTTAATCCTAAAAAGTGTTCATTTTTCTTTACATTAAAAAAAAACAAACCCACTAACTCACTTGCATGGCTGTCGGATATCAACTGCAACACGCCCGCAGAGAAAGAGTGTGCGTTAACTGGAGGAAGGGTATGTTTACAAAGGGGATAAATAGTGTTGAGAACCGCTGCACTGGGTGAATCCATCCAGGTAATCAAGGAGGGCTCGGTCAGCGGGTACCAGATACTGCTGTGTTGTACTTCGTGATTGCTGGCTGTTCTACATAGGTAGGTATAATATTAACATAGGAAGATGCTCGCCAGCTTCCCCGGCCAGCCCAAAGCATGCGTGCCCACCTGAGGCGGGGTGATAGAAAGGAAGCGTGAGAAAGCGAAACACAGGTCGACAAGCACAAACCATGCCTCTGTACTCACAAACACTCTCGCATGAATACGGACATACATTTCGGAAACGAGGAAAACAAATCGGTCAATCGGTGTTAAACTTATCAATGTCATTTTTCTAGTTTTGGTAGATTCTTTAATGCTTTTACTACTTATGTCTCACACTTTACAGTGTTAATTGGTTCTATCTCAATTGCCTGCAATTTGAATGGTAAAAATGTCTTGACAACATGCCCAAAGCTGAAATGAATGTAAGGCTTGATGCATTCTTGTTGTTGTTGTTGTTGTTGTTGTTGTTGTTGTTGTTGTTGTTGTTGTTGTTGCTGTTGCTGCTGCTGCTGCTGCTCTTCTTTTTCTTCTTTTAACTTTCCCGCCTCATCAACCCCGACTCGTTTTCTATAACTCTTCGACCGTCAACACCCGCTTTTCTAAAACTATCTCCAACTTTGCACGCTTCTACCACGTCGCGCATAGAGCGAAACTACATCATTTGACACCCAAATTTCGGAGCGAGAATACACTTCCTTGCCCTTCCACACTGATGATACATTAAAAAACCACCTTTTCATTCTGATATGCTTTCAAGATAATTCGGTTTCGCTCTGACCTTAAGATGTAACCCGATAGCCCCCAGTGGCAACCCCTGGTGTATTCTCTTCACGGCTGTTCTAGTGTGTCTTTCACCTTGCCGATCGCTGTGAATACAAGACGAAGATGGGTCTTCTGGAAACCCCCGACCTCAGCCCTAAAACCTTAATATGAGCTAGGCGGTGCCCGCAAAAGCACAGAACTTTCTGGACAGAAGCGTCTTTCTCTAGCAACCGAGAATTACACTAAAAACGGCAAAATGTTACGCCGATGGATTCAAGATTTATTGACAATGACGTAGGTGCTCTGAAACAAAGTGTGTATTTCACATTTTCCTCAGTCCACCCGTCTGTAAAATGAATAATTTGCTATAGGCAGTGACAGTTACTGGCCAGATGTTAGCGTTCCGGTCTTGCAAAATGGCTGCGGCACTGTATGCTTAACACTGTAAGCCCCACTAAAGACTCCCTGGAAAAGGGATGTCCTTATTAAACATTTATTTTAAAGTAAAGACTGGGTCACCTCAGTAAGAATAGTTCATGGCCTCCATATAATGGTCTAGTGATACTGATCAATGGATAGACAAATGGGTGGGTCTGACTAATTTCGTCATTAGCAATTATCGTTGATGACAGGATGTTGAAAACGGACGTTAGGGGAGGAAAAGTCCGGAGCAGAGTAAATTCCACACAACTGTCCAAACAAATTTTAACGTGTAACAACACTGTCTTGTACTGAACTGGCACCACTTCACAAACCTCATCACACTCGACGAAATTGTACCGTCTTGCCTGCATTAACAATTCCCCAGTAAATATCCTACAAACAACACGTGTCAAGGTGTGAAAGCTGAAAGAAATTTTGATACAGGATTTGTTTTAATGGCGACTAATCACATTTATCTATCAAAGGTAATTACTACATCTTTTGAGATACCCTCTGAATAATTATGTGGTAACAAGCATTCTCCCAGGCCGGTTTCTCTACTTCAGACAGCCTGCATCCCTCCTATGCATGCTGAAAGCAGGCCGAAGCGGCAGTAACAGCTCTTCCACCACCCCTTTCAGACAGGAGACATGCTCTCCACGAAAGCAACAAGGAAAGAAAACGACGGCTATCGGTTTCTGCTAGGGGGGCAACCCAACACGCTTGCTGACATCGCGCCTACATGTTTTACAAGACAGGATCTAAGGTTTAATTGCCTGAAATTTTAGAGGCGTTGTTCCTTCTCCCGTGCACCAACTGCTGCATGGTGAGAAGAAAACAAAAAAAAATGTAATTCATTTACCCTAATACGTGATGACAACCCTTGTTTGTTGTTGACGCTTTTTTGTATGAGAGAGGAGTAGGAGGGAGAGGAAGGTCAGAGCACTGATTTTAAAAGCGGATTTTTTTCGCCCTCAAGGATGGGAATTCACTGACAGACAGATAATACAAATTGATTATGTAACATGAATTCCGTGTAATGGGCAAGGGGCAAATAGGTCCTTTGTTCACTGCAAGACATCTCCCTTCTTAACTGAAGCTCAGGCATACACACGAATGGCATACACCAGAGGACAACTTACACACGACTCCCAACACAAAAAGAAGGTTACTTGGAAAAAAAATATCTTTCCTTCTTAGGATAAAAGCCAACAAATAAAAAAGTTTTGAGATATCTGCTGTTGTGCAGGCATTGCTCACAATGAATGTGGTTCCGTTTGCAGATCTTAAATCTTATAAACTTCAAGACCCAACCTATGCTTTTCATATTTTTTAAGTCATAAGTCAAATTTCACGTTGTAATAACAGATCATCAAAAGTCGCAATGAATGCATATTGCTGGCACTATATCGGAAACTTCAGAGGCATTGTTTACCCCTGTACTCCCTATCACCAATTCATTCTTGATGATCTTTTTGACATGGTACTCGTTTGGTTAGAGTTCACATTTTTCCTATGTTAAAAAAATGATTTTTTTTTTCCAAAGCACCCTTATAAACCCCATAATCCTAACCTTAGCCTGATACATTGCAACTGCAGCGAAAGCCACACCCATTCATAAGTTCAACAACAAATACTACCACCACCATCACCACAACACCAGCAGTGGCAAAACGGAATGCAAGGTTTCTCCATCTTACCTGTGCCTAGTGTCGTGGATATTGCGACAGTCTTTGAGTCCTGCCGTGCTGCTGCTGCCCCCACCGTCACAGACGTGGCTGAAGCTGTTGGCTGGGTATTCATTGTGAAGGCCGTCCACGGAGATGAAGTATTGCCACTTGAGACTGGGAAAGTACTGGACATTGCTGCGCCACACTGGAGAGAAAAGAAACGATGGGAAAATAAGGAACATTGGTCTTCTCTGACCCAAGTAAGGAACTTGTTTCACAGTTCCTAACATCTGATGAATAAAACATGCACAAACAACAATACACAGCATACATTTGCCATTATCTTACTAAATGAAATGCGTCTAAAAATCAGTGATATTCGCCGCCTTACAGCTCCAGGTCCTCATCTCATTGTTTTTTTCTGTTGATATATATGTCGTGGCTATGTTTGTCTTCTCACTGCTTTTTCTTTTGTTGTTTTTTGGTACTCTCTCTCTCTCTCTCTCTCTCTCTCTCTCTCTCTCTCTCTCTCTCTCCTCATTTCCTTCTTTTGGTAAAATCAGTTAGTATCAATTCTCGGGGTTTGTGTAATGTTCCACTAGTAGGCTCTCGTTCATGTATTAGACTATCTATCTTTATATCTGGGAAATGAACCCTCCATTCACCCGCTTTCCCCCGTGATTCTAATGACGTAAACTAAGAGAACTGTCTTTCCCAAGTACACTACAAAATTCACTGCCCGACTCGAGAGCCAAACTCAAAATCTCTATTCTGACGATCCCTGTTCCTTACAGGCCGCACAGCCCCGATCGGGCCCCTCCCCTCTCCACCCTTTCCCCAAAATACCAGAACATCCAAACATTTGCGAAAAACCATTCAAGTTTGATTGAATATTTGTGTCAACCAATCACTATTCATACGTTTGTAATTGCAAATTGTATCTGCGAACCGTATAGATAGCCATCATGCCATCAGTGTGGAGCAAAGAGCAAGAAACAAAGTAACGTGTGCCATAGGCTTTGCAAGCATTGTCAAGGTTTGGCGATGCTGAAAGGATGAAGGAAAACATCAAAGTATTTCGGCCTACAGTATCTCGACGATAAATTTGTATTAAGAATGTTCATGTAAGCGACACGATTCTTTGAAATATATTGTTCATTAAGTTTCGAAACATGATTTACGAATTGTGCAGAAAAATAAATAGTTTATATCTGGTGGATTTACACTGCAGTACGTCAGACTTAACCCTTCTAGTTCTTATCCATCCACTCCTCCCCTCTCTTCTCACAATCACTGCAAATCCCCACTGCCCTGGGCTCCTGGCAAAAACCATGACATACAGCCCTAGTTTTTGATTAACAATTTAGGTTAGGGCGGGACTCAGAATGGTGCATTATACAATGTAATGCTGGAAGGCTGTTTATTTCCTGCCTAGTCATAATTAGACCTAACTATTTCTACCACAACATCTCTCTCTTTCTCTCTCTCTCTCCGTCTCCCCCCTCCTCCTCCTCCTCCCCCCCCTTCCCACCCCAATCCCTTGTTCACTCTTTCCCATCCTTGTTTTTCAACCTCTTCACGCAGGGAACTCTAAAAATAAGATGAAAAAGAAGAAAACTGACACAAGGGAATAGTGCGGACCCGTTCGTTCCTTACTTTTGACAAACGACTGAAGGCTGTGTTTGTCATTCTTCCCAGTAAAACGGGTACAGCAATGATTATACCAGATTTAGACTAAGCTATCGTGGATGTCGACATTAAGTACTCTCAGTACTGGCCCTCAGAGCAAGTACTCACTTCCGAAAGTTGAGTTAGTCGATACTGTACATATTGCCGCTTTCTTCTCCTTCATCCACGGGTACTGGTGATCACATTGTGTTGAGTGTCTTACCAACGCACACATTAAAAACGACTCAACCAAAACTTTCGTGCAGCCAAAATTAAAAACAAAGGATCCAAGGGCGGAGCGCGAACAGATTTAACCCCTTCACTACACTACTTAAAGCGCGGATGGCACTGTTCCGGAATTCTTCCACATAGTCCTAGCCTTAACTATACCTAGCACTCTGAGGGACAGCCCCTGGATGTTGCTGGAAAGGATAAACCTACATGGCGAAGAAATTAAATCTATGTATTGACGAAACATAGCGTTAATAAAATGCATGTATTTCATGGAACCGTCCAGAATGCTTGTTTGTGCTTGTGTGCTGGTATTTAAATGGTTTTGTTCCACTTTACTTTTCTTCTTGCCAATTACTGTTGACAAAAGAAATTACCAAATAGTGTTTGGTACCCATATGATTAAAACATGTCTTTGCCCGTATAATGACTTTTAATTACGTCTGTTGCGAATGAACAGTTTAACAATGTACAGCCAAGTGAACCTGTGTTTCAATGACTCTAGCGGACATTCTTTCTTGTCTCTGATCTCGACAGTTTGCATTTTGATCTCACAGAGTCTTCATAACGTAGCCTTGATAGAAAAAAAAAAAGAACACAGACCACCATCTTCAGGCTGAGAACAGGACTCTGTTGTCCATGGGCCCATTTGCACAGAACTTGTGTTGGAGAGCCTGTCGTCTTTGGCTGTGAAGCTCAGAGATAGTTACCCGAAAACAACCTGCAGGACTGCCTAACCTATGCCAGACAGAACTTGGAGACCTAGCTGAGTGGGGCATGGCTGAACAACGAATTAGATCTATACGAGACCCGCGAAGACTTCCGGCGCACAGTCCTGTTTGCGAGCCGGGCTGGACTGCAGAGCCTCTTGCATGGTCAAATTTATCGAACGCCGAAGCAAAAGTTATGGCTTCACAATATGTATATCGACTCTCGACAGTCCCAGCGTCAGAGTATTCATGCTAGCAGATATTCTGAAATATCGACTAAGGCACAGCTCTAAACCAGACTCTTCTGTGAATGTGTGTGGGGCGCGTCTTAAGACCTACTCTCTTTCACTCGACTTCACTTCCTTTCTCCCCTCCCATATTGTGTATCAAAGAGATCCCGGCACGAAAGAGGTAGCTAGACAGGGGAGGGGAAGGGAAGGGGGAAGGAAGAGACGAACATGAAAGACGGGGCATAAGAAAAGGTAAACAAACTTCTTAGGAAGTTTTATGTCTTCATTCTACATGGAAATTTGTCTCAACCCAAGTTTGTCCGCCGGGTTGCTTTGTTTACATATGAATTTCAATTCCGAGGAAACTGAAAAGGCGCGGGGGCTGCACACCACGTGCACGATAAAAACCCATCGTTTCCTTTTAATCTCCATCGAGACGAGAGTTATAAACACGTACATTCAAAGAGCCTGCTTCGCATGTTGTTTCCATTTGTTCAGATAGCGCTAACCGTAAAAAACACAGCCGCGGTGAGAGACGGAGGCTGCCGGGGCTTGCGCTCAGTGCCAGAGGGTGATAACTGCGGACTGGAAACCGATACCCGGCGAGACCTGAGGGTAGAAGTGATGGGTACTCCAAAATAATACAACCTGGCTATTCGAACAACCTAGAGCTACGTTTGACAATAACCGCTACATTCGACTCCACGTACAGTGGAACCTCGACAACAGGTATGTCCTTTGTGCATGGAAAAGGTTTCCTTGTTACCAAAGAATACTTAATATCGAGGTCTACCTGAAAGGACAGAATTATGATAAATCTATGCAAGGGAAATTTATACCAATAATGATTCATACTCATTAAATGAGTCCTTAATACCGAGGTTCCACAGTATATTTTATGTGCTCATCTTTGGAAATATCATCATTTGGAATATCATTCCAACAATCTTATTCGATTCCACCCACCCTTACCTGGTGGCAAAGAACCACTTGAAAGTGGAATGAGGAAAGTTTCAACACGACGAGAAGTCAGGGAAAGATCTTCTGGATAGATCTACAGACGTCGCCATGTAGGGGACCCTGTAGGCCTGTACTCAAAACGTGAGCGAGGTTGTGATGGTAGTGAGAGCTACTGGCTGACTACGGTGCCTGGCACATTCAGGGGAGAATTTAAACAGACCGAACGGGCCTGAATAGCGCCCCCCCCCCATTCCTCCATTCTTCTGCTGTTAAACTGAGAGAAGGGAAGGGTGTTGCATCGCATCGAAGAACAAGAGGGTGGGGGCCGCCTTTAATTACATCATCCAACTCCATGACGTAGCAAGGATGGAAACTATTGCCATCTTATTGATCTACAGTATTTTCTCTCATTAAACTATCACGTAAAGCAATGCCAGCTAACCTATGGTCCATAAGCCATTTTTATAATCCACAAAGAGGTTTCTTCATGCAGTTTATTCAATGATGTTTCCTAAATGATTCATCAAAAGTCCCAGAAATGCAAAAGAAGACATCACTCTGGTGTATATGAAACAGTGAAGAAGGCAAGACCACTGTAACACCAATGCGGCCCCAGACCTGTCTCAATGTGCCCGCCAATCCAACCAGAGTTTTGCGGCATCTCATGATGTGAGGAAGACTTCGGTATCTTAAATGTTATAATGTCATTGTATGGCTTTCCTTTGCTCGTGTCACAGCAACTTCGTACTTTTGTGTATCTGATAAAATTTAAATTGTTGTCTTAGTGACGTCACATCTATGTGATAAGGGTAATATCGGACTCGGAATCAGAACGACCGTCACAGGAAGATGTCAATTATGAGACGATTGAAAGACACCTTGTGAGAAGCTCCAACCATCCACCTCAGCCGGATTTAGACCAAGGAGGTTCTTTGGTCTAGGCGTTACGAGCAGTTCTCATACATAGTGGAGCCTTATAAACTCAATTCAGCGGACTGACTCCGAAATTCTGTTCGTGAAGTGTTTTACTTTGTATTATAAATTTAATACAGAAATGCAGAGCACAGGATTGGACTTCGCAATGAGTAGGCAATATTCGAGTGCATAAGGTTCGAGGTTATGAGGTTCTATTGCCGTACGATATAAACTTCTCTCGAGAAGATAGCAAATGTTCCGATTGTATGGCGATGCAATCATCAAACGACGGGATACAGCATGTTGATAGTTGAATAACGTTGCAACCACGCGAAAGATGCAATTATTGTATATATTGACAGAGCTCCCCCTCCCTTAACTCAATGTGTATCATTTGTCCGAACAATGCTGGTGTGTCGCCACATCCTCAAGTTAAGCAGAGCCTCTCGATCTCGAACTTTCGGAGACCTGCTCAGAAAACAGAATTCATGAAACATTCCACTTCATGGGGCAAATTTATTATAGAAACTTTAATATTAACCCAGATACTAGAGCTCTGCAACGAGTAGGCGAAGAATTCGAACAGTGATGTTTTTCTGGAGTTCAGTACTGTACCGGTTTCTCCATTCTACATAGCGGGCTGTATCAGCTAAAGTGTAAAAATGTCGTGTATCTATTTTCACTCCATGGTCTGTACATGCCGGGCTGAACAAATCTAAGCACACGAGACGAGTGCAGAGCACTAGGACATAAACCCAGGAGTGGCGAACATGACTGTTCCATTGTGGAAACATGGCTCAAAATGTTGAAGACTGGATGCATAAGACTAGCTCGAAATGTTGGGGACTGGATACATAGACTAGCTCGAAATGTTGAGGGCTGGATACATGGACTAGCTCGAAATGTTGGGGGCTGGATACATAGACTAGCTTGAAATGTTGAGGGCTGGATACATCTAGACTAGCTCACATGTTGGATACATAGCTCGAAATGTTGGAGCCTGGGTATACATACGTAATTATTGGAGGCTGGATACATAAACTGAAATTCTGAAGGCTAATTACATGGCTCGAAATGCTGGGGGCTGAATACATAGCACGAAATGTTGGGAGCGAAGGAATGGGCACGAAACAGGACGCACCGCAGACCTGAGAACGGCTTTCAAGAAGAAGCACGTGCGGTTAACAGTAGCGTTTCTAACCGCTTTTTGCCCGCAGCACCAGGGCTAATTTCAAGATGTAGCGGAATGGAAACATCAAATTGAGAAACATTAAAAGCTCAGACGCTGCTAATGTAATCAACGGCGAGAGATAGTACAAACCTGGGCGCGAGTAGAGCAAGCGAGCGGGGCACAGACCTGGGATACCGATAGGGTGGGCAATCCTTCTGAACAATAAACTCGAAACTACCGACAGCATGGGCGGTGAAACCGAGACGATGGAGTGAGAGGAGAGGTGGAAGGAAAAGAGAAGGAAAGGAAAGGTATGATGGTAAAATTACTGAACATTTCCTAATATCTTTTCCCTACTTGAAGCAGACATCCCAATAATGAAAATGCAGCAAAGAATTATGAGATTTAAACTGTCGTCAAAAAATCGGACGCCTCCAAAAGAACCGATAGCTCTGGGCGAGAACAGAACCCCTCCCCCACCCCCTTCCCTTTTTTTTTTCCACACACACACAGAACTAAAAAAATGGTCCACAATCCACACACAAAAAAGCTTGAACATGCGCCTTCTAATTAGATATTGAGCCAGAATATACGTCGATTTATTCTGCGGATGTAGATTGGGTCGAAACGTTGCGCCTCTCTACTTCCGCAGATTTAAACGTCCCTCTTTCTCCTCTCCCTCCCTTCCTCTAATCAGCACCCGACAGTTTGTCTTTGGCGGGAATGTAACGTCCTCAATCTCCCTAACCCCTCAATGTTTAATGATGAAAGGTCTCTTCCCACACAGAGCTACAGCAACCTAATAATCCTACTCAAAGATCGCTGTTTTGCTCATCTCCAAAATATATAAAGTCACTTTACTCGTCTTTCAATCAATTTCCGTCGACCTCAAAGACTTTTGCATAAATGTTTACCATTCTAGGTGGTTGGTTGTAATAAGGAATTTCTTTGTTCCCTCGATCCCGTGAAATCTCTCAACAAATACGCATCGCCGCCCATGTCCAGCATGGCAGTACTCACCTCCTCATCACCCGACACTTTACACAGGTCAATCACAGCGCTTCACTAGACTCAAGTCAAGACCATATACTTGATGGTGGATAGGCAGCAGCTGAGAAATACGACGGGCAAAAAGGCCGTATCTACTTCGATTATTTCCCCCGCCGCCCCCACCTTCCTCTGGAGTCCGAGAAAAAAACAGTTTAAGATGCTGGGCGCGGCCCGCGGACACCCGCCTATTTTGACATGGCCAGAATTGGGAGAAGAGAAAGAGTACCGGTAGTGGTAATGCGGAAGCGGGGAGGAGGATGGGGCTCAACTTCATAGGCGAGGACAGAAAAAGAAAGGTTAAGGAGAAAAAGGGAGAGACCCAGAAGATGGGGGTACTAGGAGAAATTAGGTGAAAAACATATGACTGGCAACAAATATATTGCTGTTGTTGGACAATGATTTCAGGAAAGAGGAGGAGTTGGAGGCGCCAAATGTTACTTTGCCCCTGGGCCCAAGAAACGTTTGTGCTTGTCCCAGCACTTGGACTATGCGAGCCAAAGGTACGGCCCTGCTGAAATGGTTTACGTGGTTTGAAAGGAGCAAAAGAACCCGCCGGCAGAAGGGCGCGCACACACATACAAACAGAGAGAGAGAGAGAAAAAAAGAGAGGGGTGGACGATGTTATGAGGGGCAGAAAAGGAAAGAGAAAAAGAAGAAGCTAGTTACTGGCAAGCATAAAATGGAGAGCACACAATAATACCAAAGCTGTGAACATTTGTGTTGGGTTTGGGGAGGAGAAGGAGGGGAGTAGCAATAAGTAAGGTCCAAGTATCGAGAGATCCAGCCCGCGAAGGGGATACTTTATTACCCAAGTACTGTCTTAAAAGGGTGCAGTGATAATGTATCCCTTGCATTACACGTCGATAAGACGCGGCGAAGGATACGGAGATATTAGGCCCTGCTAGATTAAAGGCTGCAACACTGGGGGGTGGAAATGGTTTATCGCGGCGGTGTTTGATAATGCTAGCCCCTCCGTATATCACCACGCATCCTAAATCACTTTCTGACCCGTTTGAAAAGATTTACAATAACGGAATAAGGGTGGAAAGCGGGAAGGACGGCATGACAGCACCTGAGCTATGTCACTGCGATCGGCGCGGCCAGACCAGGACAGGCCAGACACTGTAATGGTCCCTTTCATTTCCAACCAACTGATAACAAAAACTGGAAAACCCCAGTGAGATTAATATAACGGAACATAACAGTGCTATCATCAAGAGTTGTTTTTTTTTTAAATTAATGAAGATGACATATTATCACGGATGTTAACATCGGTTAACTAACCTTACTCTAACTCACTTGCGCAGGCACTAAATCTGGATATACATGTTAATGTTCTCCGTTAGATCTGAGCCAAAAAAAAAAAAAAGTTTTGAGAGATGCATTGTCAGATGAAAGGTAACTCTTGACGGACCTCTAGGAAAAATATCTTTGTGAAATGTACAGTATCAACTGAAATTTTGCGGCGCCGTTTGATACACACAACGGATTTAGTTTGTCACTTCTTTGTTCGTGAAAATGGGTCTCCAGATTGTAACTTAATTTCCGCAATGTTTTACTTACAGAGGATAACAAGACTGCACGGCAGGATAATAACGAGTCTTGGTCCCAGTGCACGCGCGCGCGCGCACACACACACAATAACATAGTACTTGCAGCATATCAAAAAATATAAATATCCGCTCACAATACCTGCTATGCTGTACCGCCATCTCAATATTATAAGGTTTTTGTTGTTTTTTTTTCTTTTTTTGGCAAGCCCTTGTTATTCTATGTCCCGTATGGGATACAACAGTTCTTCAGGCTCATCCCTGTCAGGGATCGATAAATCATGCATGGGGCAACTGCCTTCGCACCTCTGAAGGTCCCATGGGCCATCTGTCATTTCTCCGTCTAGACACACTTTTTGCACCAGGGCCTCATAACATATGAATACGTCCCTGGCCACTGTGTCTTTTCTGGCAAACCTTACCCCCTTTCACTCTACTAATGTCATTTTATACAACCTGGCAGAGTAAGACAAAACTTCAGACGGCAGCCTGACCACCACAAAACCATTCTTCTGACATTCCTATGTATTTAAACCTTCCAAAATGCATCCACTCCCTCGAGTAAAATACCTTACTCCTCTCTCTATCCTCATTCATGTCTTCAAAAACAGCAAAAAATTGGGGGAGGGGGGATGTAGGGAACTTCTTTCAAATTTTGATTCTTCAGATCCTGTCCATATGGCCCCCATGAAAGACATCTTTCTTTTCCTTCCTCCAACAATCTCTTTCTTCTGTATTTGTGTCCTCATTCCAGACAAGACAAGAAGTGGGAAAGAGATCGCATAAAAACTAAGGTCAAACGTCTGTGTACTATATGTATTATGGCTACAGCCCTGTTCTCTGGCGTAACTTATACGGGATCACTGATCTCAACAGAGTTTAAAATGACCAATCGTCATTTGCTCATGGCAAGGCCATCAAACCTCTGTATATGTATTTAAAAAAAAAAAAATCGACGTTAGACCACTGCTTCTTTCACCCAATTCTTGAGAAACTTTGGCGTGGAAATATATTCTATCGAGGCCACCTCATCTCCTCTCAAAAAAAAAAAAACGCCACCACCACATAAAAAAAGAGGAAATTCATTCGGCATACAACTTTATTGTAACCCTTCGAATTTTTTTGGTACCAGCCCTCATAACTTACGGGTACTTTTTGACTGAAAGCTGACAGAGAAGAATAATGTTTCAAGGGCAAAACCAAAGAAAGGATTTGATGGGGTGAAGAAGAATGACCATACACATTCAGTGGAACGACACGAGGTGTCAGGCGAGCTGTTTTTATGGCAACGTTACTGAACGAGTCCTTTTGTAGCGCGATGAAAAGCGGCGAGTCGAGTAGCGGCCTCCCAGCTCTCATAAATAAGCCATTTGTCATACTCATTAATTCAGCGTACCAAATGAGCTGGAGAGTCGGAAGGGAGAGAAACCAAGCTCTTTTTCCTCGGCAACAGTTAGGCGAAGACAAGGGCCATTCACAGTCCGACAATGGATGAATTTGACATTCGGCCTGGGCTAGAAATGGCCAACGGTCGATCGTGCTGTTGAGCCAATGCCGCAGATTTCTTACTCGGCAAACACATGGCCGTATCAAGTGGTAACGGGGATGGTTTTTATACCTGAAGGCAGCTTCTTGAAACCGGCAATACACAAGCTGGCCCTGGCTTAAAGATAATCCTTTGAAATACGACTTGAAAGTTTTCGCCAGGCTTTGGTTAAACTCTGAGAGACTCCTATTCAGAATTTCTCTTTGTCCTGGGGTTAAAGCAATGCACAACAAGGTTAAAAAAAAAAAATGCAACATAGCTGAAGACAGGAGACTGCCACAGCACAAAGTAAAAGTGATCCAATTCTACCGTCGAACTAAAGTGAATCACAGTATCAAGGAACATTTAAGATAAAATACCTCTATACTGATTCTGAGCGGAATGTTTTAAATGAGCCATACATTGTTACGTATTTTAATCATGGTAATGCATATATACGCATACAACAAACTCTCAGATTTAATGTATGTGGTCATAAATCTGGCTCTTCACGATGCTGAGGCCTTAGAATGGACATGGATCAGTTGTGCCTCCTAGTCTCCAGTTATGGTTAAAGTTTAGTCTAAAACAGTCCCTGCGCCGAAGGGTTGTCTGTCCTTGCGAAGCCCTGGACTGAGAGATAACGGCGTGTTTGCCCTACCAAACCCCCCGAGATCCCCACAAACAAGCATCAAGGAAGGCACTGTTTGCACAGACGGTTATACAGAGACGAAGGAGCCCCGCGAGAACGGGCAAAGTATGCAGTTTGGCTACACTCGGGGGTTACACTTCGACAACGAGTGCACCCTTTTTCTCCTTTCTCTCGGGCTGACCTGGCGATAGCGCCTATGCAAAAATTCGAATCCCCGTTGTGAATTCTGTCGCGAATCCCGCAAAAGATATCGGAATGAAGGATTTGACGTCCAAAAGTCAAGTTATTAACTCATGGAATTAGTTTGGCTATAAGCGGGTGTTACGCTTCGACAAGGTCCACCTTTTTCCTCCTTTCTTGCTGACCTGACGATAAAGGACCGCTATATGGGCAAACTTCAAAACTCAGTTTATCTCAGTTTCGTATGCTGTCGACAAAATCAGGTATTCGCATCCTGTAAAGATACTGGAACGCTGAATGTGACTCCAAATATTCCAGATATTCGATTATCGAATTTGTTTGGGTACACTCTTGGGTTACAGTTACAATTCGACAACGACAGCACCCTTTTCTATCTGATGCTCCAAAATATCGACCTGACTGGACCCCACCCACTTATCTTTTCTCTTCCTAAATGCACTCCACTGCTGCTTTCTTGTGTATACAGAGGAGAGAGGGGGCGGGAGAGCGAAATCTCTATTTCTTTATTGTTCTCGAAAGTGAAAAGAC
Organism: Ellobium chinense; assembly: GCA_033807755.1. Lineage (NCBI taxonomy): Eukaryota > Metazoa > Mollusca > Gastropoda > Ellobiida > Ellobiidae > Ellobium > Ellobium chinense. Next base: position 70,299 of record JAWQUT010001010.1, read on the forward strand.
CACGGATGTTTTGCTTTTCAAACTTGAGACTCCTAAGACTGTGTTTATTTACCAGGATCAGCTAACTTACAGCTTGCGCAAAAGACAGAACAAGGCCCTGGTTTGATTTCTTCCCACAAACGAACAGGATGAAAAAGCCTTCAGACGGCGACCAAAACATCACTTACTTTATCTAAGATATCTTAACTGCTTCAAGCCATCTTTTGAAAAGCTTTCAAGTAAGTTTTAGAACATCCCCCGTGCTTTCATGTTTATGTACCGTGAGAGTCGATAAAATCATGCCCTCTCGCTATAACATTAACGGGGAGGCGAAAATTCAAGAGCGATTTCATACCTGGGTGATGACAACACAAGGGCACTGTGAGAAAAAAACAAAAAACTACCATACAGACTGACATAGCAAATTCGTTAATCGCATCTGTCGCATAACGGCAATATTTTTTTCAGAAGACAGAAGTCAAGAACTGCGTCACTCGATCTCATCGTTCGCTTAATCGCGAATTTCTACATACTTCCATGGGGTTCCAAATAAGAGGAACTGATATGTTTCAGTTTCTGCTACGATATGTTAGAGAATTGTATTCAGGTGCTTGTAAGGAAGGTGGAGAGGGGAGATGAGTCGAAGATATTCGAGAGATTGGTCTATATTCTTCAGCAACAAATAACAAAAAGACAAGGGGAAAGCAAGAAGTCTGAGAGCAGGAAGAAATCACACACATAAAATGGAATGAGAAAAATAAAGAGGCAGAAACACACATAATACCGGGACGGAAAAGCAGTTAGGCCAATCAGCCCGTATCGAAGATCATAAAAATAATGAAAACAAGACGACACAAAGAGCGAAATAGCAGAGCCCCAACATAAAATGCTTTGATGGCTCGAGGCCCCCGAAGCAGAAAACGCATTCCCGAACTAGACGACGGTTCCCACCATTCAAGACAGCGCGCACATTTACAGTGTAATGAGGCCTGGCCGGGCCGTTAACTGCCTTTCAGACTTCAAACCCTCGCTAGAAGTGCTCTCGGAGAAGTGCACAACTTCACAGCGCTTCTCCTTCGCATTAGAAACGTTCGGGCTGCGAGTGGCAAAGGGGAAGTGGGGGAGGGGGGAGGGGGGGAAGCGTAAATTGCTCTCTTTGATGTGCATTTTTTTTCCTCCTCCTGCGTCTTCATCCGAAGTCTAGCGAGTCAGAGAAGGGGCAAAGAAATAAAAACATTGAAGGGAAAGAGAAGGGGAGAAGAAGGGGGTGAAGAGAGCATGTTGCCACAAGCCGACGGCCTGTAATCGAGCTTCCAGTGCAATGGGAACTCGCCTCTGTTGTGTCATTAGTGGGCATGAAGCATGAAGCGGTCTTATTAGCCCGATCCCTTTATCAAAGAACAACTCTTCAAGCTTTTCACCGCCGCTCTTAAGCTACGCATTCTTTCTAAAAAGAGAGAGAGGAGAGTGAGAGAGAAAGAGAAAAAAAAAATCAACTGAAAAGTATTTGATTTTGTTACTCAAATTAACGGTCGCAGCATGAAATATATCTGCACATCAAAGCGCTTTCGATCGACGGGGAATGGCAAGGACCCGCTTCACAAGTGTTTTTAACGATCACAAAAATTATTTCACTCCCGTGAGTGTTCAGCTAACACAAAAGTAGAGAGGGGCCGTAATTGCGTGCGTCTGGTTTAGACTGTCATTAAGGGAGGTAATTCGTGCATTCATGCTCAGCAAGGACGTCATTTAAAATTTCCATGTAAAAAGCTACAGACATCAATCCACTCGCTGATGTTTATCCCCAGCTAAGCTCTTCGATAACTGATTCGAAATCCATTTCAGTCCTGCGAGGGAAAATAAAAAAAATGTGGAAGGAGGGGGAATGCACTCAATTTTTCAAAGGAGTTTGTTTTTAATACGTGAAATATGTACGGGCAATTTATTTAAAAGGGCGCACATGTCACCTTATATCTATCTTTGATTTGACTTCAAATATAACCATCCGTTCGTCGAAGGGGCATTAAATAAAACCAAAAAGCAAGTTCTTTGATTTGAGAGAGGGTATTCTAATTCGAGAGAAAGATCCCCAAGACTGTAAATTTAAAGTTAGTCTCCTGGCTGTCTTGATAAACAGCAAATTAACAAATACAACACTTTATAGGGGGGAAATATCCACTGTAAACGTACCCAAATGACAACAATGTAATGAAAATAAAATATGTTAATGGTTGGACTGTCCATAAAATTTCCTGAAACCTGGTATTGCTTAAGAGACGACATAGCTAACAGTCACGTCCAACACTTCAAATTAGACCTCGCGTCACAGAGTAAAAGAAAACATTACAGACAAAGGAGAACTATATTTTCCTAAAAGTCATTTGCGAAACTGCCATTTCTGACTTACAAACGACAGATATAAACCATTTACAAAAAAAAAAAAAAGAAGATTTCATTCTCTTTGCTAACATGAAAGTGAGACAATTCAAGTAGGTGACAGAAGCAGAGGAAGATTCCAGAATGGCGAGCCATTCTTCTTCTCTGGTTATGGCGTTATTTAAATTTTATAGTATCCTAGTCAACAGTTTCAATGAAGGTAAAAATTTGCTCAAACAGCTTAAAAAATAAAAAAAAAGAAAGGGGGAAGGGGAAGCAGCAGCTACTGGGCTGACAAAGACTGGAATGTTCTTTTAACATACCCTCCCTTTATTTTTAATAACAAAAGAGAAAGGCCAAAAAAAAAAGTCTGGAAATGTTTTAAACAGGCTCACGGTAAACTCGACACAGCAAAAACACGGGCTTTTATGCTGGCAGCAGTCAAAGGAGGTGCTCGAGTGCCGAGACCGCAGATGAAAACACGACTCGCCCGGTATAACAAACACGATTAAATGCAGCACTCTTTTGTGTTCTTCCCCCCGCCCTTTGATGCTGGTGTCTACTGCTTCTTCAACATCAACATCATGCCGGGAGGAAAAGGATGCAACAAACAAACTATCCTTCAAAGCAAAACAAAGAATACCCGGGGGGAGAAAAAAAAAATCTTGGTTCATGCTTCCAAGTTCTCACGCAGTTCAGCCTGTTCATGCACAACTGCTTCCAATACAATTCAGAATTAAACATAAAATCTCTCATTTGGAGAAACGACCAAACTCACGCCCTAAACAGCGCATAGTCCCAAATGAACAGGCGAATGCTATGAGCATCAAATTGTTTTCCTACATCTAAGTAGAGAAAGGCAGCCATTTCAAAACCTTTCTGGCTCATTTAAACAGACTGACAACTTCCAAATGCCTAAGAGAGAATTAGGCCATTTCAAAATCTTGACCTGTTTACTTGTAACAAGTTCTTAGGGATTTTCCAATTTACTGCAGTTGTTCAAACTTAGCCAAATCAAATCACATT
>JAWQUT010001010.1:81091-93503 GCA_033807755.1 Ellobium chinense
GGGGTGGTATTTGGACTAGGCAACATACAGAAATTCAAGGGTACAAAATTATTATATTATGCCCAACTTATTCACTGACCCGACATGGTTTTTCTTCGAGATGTCTCTAGGCTAGTATGCATTTCTTTCAAAAGGTAAAGGCTGACATGCTGACGTGAGGTGGCGTCTAATGTAGGCTACGGGATTTCATTACACTGGTCAGAGCTACTTTCTCTTTCTCTCTTTTTTTGTGTGTTGTTGTTTTTCACATATAACGCAGCATATAAGTGTGTCTGACAGAAAGTCAAGGGCACAATATTATCATGCCCAATTTTTTCCCTGACCCGACCAGTGGTTATTCTTCGAGATGTTTCCAGGCAGGTATGCATCTTCTTCACGAAAGTTCAAGTTAAAGGGTTGACGTGAAGTGGATAAAATAGGAGCACAATGAAAAGCAATTTTTTTCCCAACAAAGAGATATTATTATGGCTGCGACTCCTAACATCCCCAATCCCGAATCCCAAGATCTCTCTCTATACCAGGAGCAGCCCCACCCTTCCCAACCACTCACCATCCACATAAAAATCTCATTCTATGTCAACAGAGCTGTTTTATCCCTTTTTCGCCATCTAATTGTTATATATGGCCCCACAAGCTTGGCGAGTGAAAATAGTAGGGTATCATATCCTCTTTTGAGGATGGCATCCCCCCGTCCTTTTTGGAGGCCGTAAACTCTTACACGGCACAGGTGATTACCGTGGCCAATACAAGCAAGCAAAAAAAAAAAAAATGATGAATAGTGCCGGGGATCTTTTCATTCTAACTTTATAGCCTCTTTTCTTACACGCTCGGCTAGAAAGGTGTCCTTTGAAAAGCGGGCTTAATGCAGTCCCATTGAGAGGCCTTGGCCCGGGCAGACCGGAGTTTGTGTATAAGCAATGCCTTCTGGGCACGAGGTCGCTAGTAATAAACAGTGTCGCGCTTTCAGTGGCCCAAGAACGGATCCCCCGATCAATGGTGGCGCGGCACAATGAAGGCAACAACGACGGAGGCAGCCGACAGGGTATGGGGGACGACCGCGGACGCGACGTCTTCATTTCAGATATTTCTCATCATGTTAGTCTTCTTTTTCTCTCTCTCTCTCTCTCTCAACCCTCCCCCCTCATGGTCTTCCATTGGCGAGTACAATCACTGAGGTACAATAGATGTACAAAAATTATGATTCTGGTTATTCTAAAATGGGACTGAGGAAAACAGGGAGGATCTTTGCGGTGTGTATCACGGTGGCAGAACTGTGTGCGGGGGTGCCCTTTTGTCATAACAGGGAGGTCGAAGGGCGAGGCAGAATAAAGTAAAAAAGCCGATGGGGAGAACAAGCAAAGAAAGGGTGAACGGTGATGACCAAGACTGCCCAGGGACAATAAAACGAGTTATGGGTTTCCCCTCCGAGAATCAATTGTTGGACATACGACATAAATTCTGGTTAAATGAAGATCAAGACAATCGGCCGGTAGCTCAAGCATGCTCGAGTCGTGGATACGCCAAAAGAATGCAGGAGTCAGTGGGCTAATGCATGCAGTTACCGTGCTGCTCCCCTTTTTATTCCCGGAACGAAGGATTCGATGGTATCATTATGAATTACAAAAAGCAATAAAAAGTACATGTACTGGGAAATTTATACTACACGTGCGTTTCAGACAGCTTTCTCTATTGAAGTCTTATCTCTCAAAGAAGGCTCATGACATCAGACATAAGTGGCGTGATCCAATTTTATTCAGTTGGCAAGCACTGCAGGACGAAGAACAATTGAGGGAATTGTTAGTAATCTCACTATATAAATATATCTGTGTCCAGTATAATCTACAGTGTCTTCAGTTCTTATAATGGCCCGTGAACACTGTCTTTGCCTGTGGAGGACCAATCCTGACGTATTCATGCATTATTCCTCAAGCTACAGTATACATTATCCCACGTAATAATGGGCACTTTTACCTTATAATAAGACACGACATACATCTTCCTAATTTACAACGTAAATTGTATTGAATGTACCAAACTCTCTTTCAACTGTCAAGGCAAACAACACTCACTGCAGAAAGCAGAAGACTAAGTCTGAAGGTGAACTTAATTTTGTCAAACTGATTTGTTTGGGTACAGACAGAATAAAATATTCCCTTTGCAGAATTCAGAATAAGGGATAAACAGTTTTACATGACACTGATAAGCAAGGTTCTCTGTGAGGTTTATCTTTGAACCAGTAACGATTCAATCTATTAACTCAGTTGTGAGGCTCTACCAGAAGGTCAGAATGTAGCCAAAGCAATGAACCTGTGTGTATTACAAAACCTGAAACAGGTCTAAATAAAGAAAAGCATTAGTCTCCGTAAAACTTCGTTGAAAGAAACTGACACTGGGAGATGAGTTTGTTCTTGCACTCTAATATTTACTACAATGGGCTAAATTAATTGTCTCCTACAATTACATCGGGAGATAAGTTTGTCCTTGTATTCTAACTTTTTACTCCAATGAGCTGAAGTAACTGGCTCATAGATCTACAGTGTACAAATGCCACGCCCTATTTCTTTCCTTGGTCTGTATTTTTTTTCCATGTGTAAAGCACAATGCTGTCGCAAGACATGAGATAACTGGGGTGTCTCATCCCTTACGTACGGCTTGCACTTTCATATCGTTCATCAATACAGTGGAATGTATTTTTTTTTCAAAAGATCACTATGAATGATATCTAAATGCTCCCTTCTTTCTACGGCCCATTCACACCACTCCGATACCTCACATGAAGTGCCGAGTTTGTAAGTGGGGCAAAGGTGAAGGTACCTAAACACGAATACCCGTGTTGCTAGACTTTTCAGACACAGGCCGGCATTCTGCGGGTAATCAGACGGCTAATCTACCGTCCCGCGTAACTAGCAGTTTAGTCTTTTTAAGAGAATGGGTAAATAGAGTGTGTTCACAAGGCATTTCGGTGTTTGCCACCAGCCCACTGCTACCAATCCCCCTTCGGAGTAGACGGTAGGGCCCGGTTGCTCAAGAGCCTTCAGTTACTGCTTGAGATACGCACTACGAACGAAAATACTGGCTCTAGACGAGAGCATTATATTGCATGTTGGGTTGCTATACTGGAGAGATTATTATGCTGTGGGATGGAAGTAAAAGGCTCCCCACGGTGTTAAATCTGGGTGTATCTAAATCTATTGACGATGATGATAGCTATCTCGAATTCATGTTTAAACTGTTGCAAAGCTCCAGTCCTGAGCTCTTCATTAATCACCATCTCTAACTTTCTGGTTGATTCCCAGAAATCCAAGATCATCATCGAAATTGAGCTTGAGAACTGGTTTCTCTCAAAAGATAATAAATTATCTACTGTTTTACAAAACAAGTGACCAGTCATTTGTGCTCTCGAAACAGTTTACACAAAAGTTCTGAGCGTCCGGGTGCCATCATATGGTATGATATGCCATACTATTTTACGAGGACGGCTGACCACTAACCAGAGGGTCATACTGAAAGCAGCTGCTTATAGATAGCATGATAACACATAGCTATTTCCAAGTAATCAAACACAGGTATCAAGTCTAGACCCTTTGTTCTCAGGCGAAACAAGCTTCGACTGCATTGTATAAACCTTGCAGAGCATCGTATAAACCTTAAAGAATGTAATGGCATCAGTTTGCTCTATATATTGTTGCCTGACCCTACAACAATTCACCGTCAAAACAAATACATGCTAGACAGCCTGAACATTAAAGTATATACGCTCAGATCTCTGTATCTGAGACATCTTGACAATTAAACGCTTTCTTTTCCATTTGATATCGGATTTGTGCCGCCTAAATATTAGCAGGGCACAGGCTTATTGACTTGTTTATTAAATTTCTCAGTAAAGTAAAATTACTGTCCGAAATTTATGAGAAAATTTAAGAATTCTGAAATACGGCATTCTGTGTTTTCTCCAGGTCAAGTGAGTTGGGGGGAGTCATCCCTCCCATGACATAAATTTGTGAGGGGGATTCGTATTTTTTTTTTTGTTTTTTGTTAAGTAATGTAAGCTTTGGAATTCAGGAAGAAGAGATTAGCGTGCGCTCAACGTAATATTTTTTTTTTTTTNTGCATTCATCGTATATTGGGGGGGGGGGGGGTTGAAATTTAAAGGCCAAATCGCAAGATCATGGGGTCTGGAGAAAATACCGCACATCTTGCTGAGACAAGTCTCTTTAATAGTGCCAATCTTCTAGGGACAAAAAAAAATATTTATGCATTGAGACTTCACTGACCTAGCATGAAAAATACTGGGCGGACCTAACTGATTCCTATTCATAAGATAAGTAAGTTATTACCCATATGGAACTGGAAGGCGCACAACCCCCCTCCTCCCCCCAACCTCATCCTTTCTAAATGCTAAACAGTGCTTCAATGCAGCTAGTTGGCTTTATAGCTAACTTCAGGGACCCACGTCAGTTTGGGTAACAAAAGAGTTCTGCCTCATTTTCATGTATACTTACCTGATTTGTTTTATAAACAACAGATTAAAAGATCTTTTAGCATATGAACTGCAAAAAGCGCCTTTTTTTTTGTGCCTCCCTAACTTCGACCTGATTTATATGGCCTGATCTAGTTAACAAACTACCTACGCGCTAAAATATGTATCTTTGAACAAGCAGACAAGGTTGGCTGCGAATGTTTATCTGTCATTTTAGGTTCTTAGTTTTATAAAATAGCCACTGGAAGGTATAATTTTCATTATAATGTGCACTGTCAGTAGCTCATTATCATTTGTGAAAGCAAAAGAGTTGACAAATAAGGAATCATGAGGGATCGTTCAACAGTTTGAGCGGCAAGCTTGCATGCATTTAACTGATTTAAGGTATTAGCTGACTTGGGTAGGGGGAGGGGGGGGTGGCTCTGAGGCACCGAGGAGCATTTTCCAGAACTGACTACTTCTGCTTTCATTTTAAAAAAGAAAAGAATTAGTAGTGTCTTCCCAATACCTTCCTCTATTCATTCCCAACAAAATTGAGCTGGGCATTTGAATTCTCTTATTAAAAGAGTTATGACAATCTAAAGTATATAAAACTCTATTATTAATCTTTAACATTATTATGATTATTCCCTTTATTCCAACGGCTTTCAGAGCTGACTTTGTGAATTTTGGAAATACTCAGTTTTAGGCAGTCACAAATTTTGGCGACTATCAAATCAAATTAAAAAGCTTACCAAAAAAAGGATAATTAATACAATATTCTGTAAATTTATTGAAACTGTGAGAACCTTCCATTTACTAAACAGTAACACTGTCAACAAGGTCTACTTTGTCTATCAGTCTACAACTCTTGAACCTAAAGATCTCGAATTCCTATTTAAACTGTTGCAAAGCCCCAGTCCTGAGCTGATCATTAATTACCATCTCTAACTTTCAGGTTGATTCTCAGAAATTCAAGATCATCATCGAAATTGAGCTTGAAAACTGATAGCCCTCAAAAGTTATGGCACCCTATGTTAAGTAAAAATAAATAACAAGTGACCAGTCATTGTTTCCCTTCATTTCAAAACACCCTTTTATGAAAAGAGGCTTTTCTCTTGCCAAGATACCAGGAGTCAAAAATGTTGTTTGCATAACATGCAATATCACTGTTCGCTGATAAAGAGGAATGCTGCTAAACATGTAAATTAAATATAATTTCATGCTAAATATTGTAATCGCTCTCTGTAAATGATTAAATTGAGCGGCCCACAAAGCAAGGACAGATGTTTGAATTACACTGGATGTCAGTAAAACCAAAGTAAAGGAACAAATTGTTTCGGATTAACTGTATTTCAGATTAAAAGAATGCGTTTCAAGAACAGCAGCAAAATAGTGCATATATTATGTGATCAGTGTTGTACTGGATTTGGAATTAATATTATACATGAACCTACACTTGTAATAGATAGTGAGAATAAAGGAAAAGTGTATTCTGTAAATTTTTAAATAAATTAAATCATGCCATTGGAATATAGAGAGTTGGATATGGCAGAAATCTGAAGTGACAATGGGAGAAGCAAAGGTACAATGTATGAATAACAAGAAAATGTGATTTCAATAAACTGGCATCAAAAGATTATGCCACTGGATGCAGTTAGAAATACCATTCTTATGTGTCTACATAAAATGGCAAATTAGCAAATTTCTTGTTTCTGCTCACAGCCGTCATCTGGGAAAGAAGACATGCAGATACTACCACCTACCAATCAAAATAAATCCTTCGATCAGTTTACTTCTGACAGTTGCAGATTTGTCTTGGGCAGTCAATTTAGTCAGATCATGACAGGAAAATATTGGCTGACTGAATGTAAAAAAGTTTTGGTCATCTGGTGGCGGAGTGAGCTTATAAAGATCAGGTACAAAACTTCACAGAACTTCACAATTCTTTCTAGAAGCTGTCTTTCCAAGGTTTAACAGGTTTTGGTTTAATGTTTAACCCACTCCACTGTACTTGGAAAGTCAAAAGGTCAGTAAACAACAACAAAGTTGCAGACAATTTTCTTCATCCATTACTGACATTTGTGTAAAGTACCTCTTTCCCATTTTTCGATCATAATTATGATAAGTCTCCTTTGGTTGTTTTTCATGTCAGAACTCTACAGTAACGGTTTAACTTCACAAAATCAAATTTCAGGGGACTGGTTCAGAAATTCAAGTTCATGAGATATTCAAGTTCCTGGAGTACATTTCAATATGGAAAGATATAGCAAGGGGCCAGAGCTATGCAATGAGTAGATGAGTCATGAAGTTCTACTATAGACAGTCCCGAAACAATCTAAATTTTTTTCAAATAAAGAAGCCAAAGCTAGTATTTTTCATAAATGATTGTCCTGTGGTTACTTGATCGTCAATACACCACTGTCTATTGACTTCAAGTAGTTCCAGTTTTTCTATTCCTGGTTGTGTGTAAGACCTCAATGAGTCTTCAGTGGCTAAATTTCAATGCATGTTTAAGTTACACAATCCCTTCTCAAAATTACTTTTTGCATTTTATATCAACCTAGATGCTTTTCTCAACAATAACATTCCATGTAAAGTAAAAAAAAATCAAAAAATTTTGATGCTTAAAAAAAAAATAAATATATTTACGAAAGATTGTACATATTAATATCATAACATCATCCTGAATCAAAAGGGAATGAAAAAGTCTCATCTAAATAAAAATATCAAACTTTCCTTGGGACATATAACAATGAACTTAATATATATTTTTTTTATATCTCATGGCTGTGGCTCCAGTCTTGACCACAAAACTGTATGATGACATTTGAGGATGATCTCTACTTTCGAATTTGAATGCCACATTAAATTCTGTGAATTTTATATTTTATGCAGATGATCACTAAGTTGACACAGGCTTAGTTTAGTTTTTAAAACTTGAATGAATACAGAAAGTGTAGATATCTATATGTATTGTAAGCATTTATCACTGGAAAAAAAAATTTAAAAAAAAAAAAAATGAGAACGATGTTTTTTTTCCTCAGCAGAGGTTTCTTGGAACAAGTCTACTGTAAAAGTCTTCTCTGACATTTCCTTTCAGCATAGTTATGGTTAAATACATTCGACATGAAGCTTGAACTTCCACTGAGATAGGAAGGTGCCTATTAAATCCCATTAAAAATACCCACGGAGAAATCCGCCACATACAGGATTTGAACGCAGAACTTTTCACACCAAGAGACAAAAGCTCCATTTTTTAGTAGTCAGCAGGCTGGTGTGATTTGTGAAGGAAAAGACACTTAACAGAAAAACAACTGGAAAGGAGGTGACTGACACTGACAGTAAACCATCAACAACTTTGTAGTTTTTTGGACTCGGTAAATAAATTGCCCATGTAAGTTTCCAAGTACAGCAGAAGCCCATTAAACCAAAAAAAAAAAAAAAACACTTTATCAAGGACTTCAAAGTCCTGCGAAGTTTCCTGATTATGTAGGCCTATATTTATAACTAGACTAAGTTTACTCCACTTAATATGAAAAATAGCTTTAATAACTTTATACCAAAAATTTTCTCCATTCAGTCATCCTGTATTCTCCTGCAGGACTTGATTCTCATCGTCTGAAGTGCCTGCCTATGTTAATCAACAATTATCAGGAGAGTGACTAACTGTGAATGGTCTTCCCATGGTAATATACTATTGCATTTTCACAGACAACTGTGAGGAGGAAGCAACAAATTTGTTCATGCCATTTTTTAGGTAAACACTCAAGAGTGGCACCCATTGTCAATGCTGTTTTATTGAATGGGCCTAAACATTTTCATTTATCAAAAAAAATAACCAGTTGTGGTCAGTAGGCTCAGTAGCAAGCTGCAAAGCTATCATTCATAGTTCTCCCAAGCCCAAGGACACTGAAAAGCACGCCCTCCGTCTTTTTTTTTTTTCAAGGTTGCTCAGTTATACACATAAAAACTCATAAAAGAAGACCACACCTGCATTAGATCTAGACTAGCTAAAAACAGAGGTATGATCAAGACTCTGTCAAGAGTTCACCAAAGACAATCGTCAATACGGCCTTACGCCGAATACTAATACCGTATACGGGATATCAAATCAAGCGCCCATTTTCATTACCTGCATATTTGTTATGCCTATTTCATCAATGCTGAGCCATCGTAATCTTGCAGATAATTTCTCAGATGCTTGCTGTATGATTACACCTCCCATATCCCCGGGGTTCACTGCCTCTTGGCGAGTATCTGTTAAATATCCTTCATCATCTGTGCTTGATGAAAGCTCATCATTTTCTCCCTGTTCAGATGAAGGGTCCAAATCAACATTTATTCGTCCTGCATGGTTACTTGATGGGTCTAACCAATGTGAGCTGTCTGACAGCACTAAGCATACATTGTTTAGTAACACAGCTACAATTATTGTGAGTAAAGGAAGATAAACATTGACTTCGATCTTGAGACTGAGATGCCGTCTCTGACATCGTCTTGTCGCCATGTTGAATAGCAGAAGCCAAAATACATTCACGCTGCATCCATTTAATCCACTCAGAGGTTACATGAAGTGTATAATCCAGATGAAAAATAGTCACTTAAGACACTTTCAGTCCATCCAATCTCCTGCACACATGCAGTGGAAAGCACATCCAAAACACATCCATCCTGTGCTGTTCCCGTTCTACATGGTGATCGTACTTCCACTGGCTCTGCACCTCTTTTATTATGCGAGTCGCGAGTTCTTCACAGCTTTGCCAGGTAAAATCAGAACGTAGAAAAAGAAGCCAAATAATTTTAGGATCTTCAGAGTTTTCGAATGTGACAGTACAGTAATAGGTCTGGACTAATTCTATGGTAGTCTACTGCTTTCACCTTGGAAATATTTGCTTTAAAAAGTACTTTACCGCAGAACGCTCGTATAAAGCAACCATACATAATGTTATGACATCATCGAGAAGAGGAAGATGTATTTTTCTTAAATATCGCTCACGCGCGAAGACAATTAACCTGCATAAACGTTGGCAACATCTGGCGAATAATTGCTAGCATACTTGACATGCGAGTAGAGGGAGGGAGGTCCATTGTCCGGTAAGAAGTATTTTATAGTTTTAAATTAATATCTGTCTGTGTATGAATTTTCACATTTGATTTAAATCATTTATGACTGTGTTTCCCATGCCTTTTCCATACAGTTAAAAATAGTCTTTACAATTCCTACAAGTCTGTACATTATGGGCTCTAACTATATCTCTAACTGTGCGATCTTTTATGAATAGTGATCAAAGAGTCTTAAGAATTCACATAGTTCAAAGATCACTGTAAATGTATATGCATCGCCACCAGATCTTATGGCAAGCAAGACATAATCTCCCCCCTCACAATATCCCCCCCGCTAAAAACAAAAATATCGAGGACCTTTTTTCAATTTTCTTGTAACTTTCATAAACAGTTTTGAAATTAAAATTTCTCACACTGCTACAGAAGGCTGCTAACATTTTGCAAGATTTCTGCTTCACTACATGTTTCCTCACAAACCTCTATGATCACACATTGCTCCTCTTTCCCATTTATTGGTATAAAGCCAAGGGCAAGAGATACAATAGTACGGAACACACATCTTTCACAATACTGGTCCCAATGTAAGGTTATGTGGGGTAGACTGTTCCTACTCAGTTCCTGGGATATAGGCCTATTAACACTTTAAGTTTGTTCACTAATTAGTGGTCTCTGTTGCTTTCATGCTTTCTGTGAAGAAAATAGTCTTATAACAGTATTCTTACATATCTTTTACATTTGACAGAATGATTTAGGATTTGTACGTGCGGAAAAAAAGCAAAAACCATTCGTGGACGAAGCTGTGAACCTCATGGCTAAATTCAGATCCTACATGGACGGGCGAGCTGTCCCTGGCATATGAGTACCATGCATGGATGATGTGATAAGCCAAATAACCTCAGGTCTAAAAGGATCCCAGGTCTGAAGAATGTGCTTTTTAGAGTTTAGTAAGTACATCCGCATTTTCTGAATGATTGCACATTTAATTCCTCTATCCGTCTGTAAAACGGGTAGCTGGCTGTAGGCAGTGAGAGATATATTGTCATAATGCTATTATAGTGTATAATGCCTGTAAATGGCAGCTGCAGTTGATACTCCTCAGGGAACTGAGAAATCCTACAATGATCTGGCCTGCTGGGGCAATAACAGTGTGAAATCGTGAGGCCGAGCACTAGCTCGGATATAAGCCTTATAAGCTTCATTACGATTATTATAACATACACCATCCCAACTCCTGATGATTTAAGTGAATTATAACATCCAACTTGCACACACACAGACACACACAGACACAGATACACACACACACACATACACACACACACACACACGTACATGCATACATACATACACACACACACATACACGCGCGCGCGCGCGCGCGCGCACGCACCACACTTACACATCCATACACATACATGCACACATACACACACACATGATTATTTTTGTCTGTGAATGAGATAAATTAGTACTACGAAAATCTACAGCAATGTGTTGACTAGAATTATTAATAAATATTATCGAGATGTACATTTTCCCGTGACTTTCTGGTCATATTATAATGCCGTAACTGGTCTAGTATACAAATATACAGGCCATTTATATTTACTGTCAAATTTGTTGGTCGTTTAGCTTACAGACATATCTGCTGCAGTCTGCAGTTATCACCGTTGTAAATCTGGAAATTCTACTTAATGATTTTTTTATCTAGCGCATATGCTATCGGTCTAAAGACCCGTGTATATATAGTCAAGAGTTGTCAAGGCATATCATAAATGATTCTCAAAAATGGCATCAACAAAATATAAGTAAGATTTGTTGTCCAAATATATTAGCTGTTAACAGATTTTGTTTCAAGAGTCTAGTAAGAGTATACAACTCTTTTGACTGTAAAATTATTGACATGTAGAATCTAATCCATTATCTATGATGGAGTCGCAATGGAACAAGACAATGTTTTTTTATGAATCGTGTATTTTATTGTAGAAAAATCGGTAACTACATGCACTTAGTTGGGCTATTGACTGCCACAGTCAATGCATCTTCCAATTTCGCATTATTGTGTGAGCTAATGAAAAGGCAACCTGGCATAAGCCATTCTTTTTATTAGCTTCATACAGAGCTACTGAACTTTGTTTCCTTTAGTTTCGAAGTTGCTTTAGCAAGTACGGAACTTAACCTCAAGAGGTCACCGCAAAGATGGCGGCGTCCATGAGAATGTTTTGTAAACAACTATCATCATATGTTAAAATATATCCAGTTTCTAAATTATTTCAAGTTCACAAATCTTCAGAGCTGCTGCATAGCCCGAGAAGGTGGTTTAGACTTCAAGGTAACGAATCCGAGTAGATTTAGGTCATCTAGAGTGTGCATTTATTCCTGTTGTATTCCACTCGGCTCAGACGGCTCAGTGACGGTACCATCAGCAACGCCAACGGCATCGTCGTCGCCGTCGCAATGTCGCATCAGTCAGTCAGAAGTTCTGTGCGCAGACGAGGATAAGACGAGAACACAAAGGAGTTTATCATTTTGAAAATCATTTAGACTCTTTATAACCTGTTTTCATTTTGCAATACTGGAATAGATGTTATGATATCATTGAGAGCGCTAGAACTCCATTAGAGTTAGACACTAGACAGATAGTCCATGTTTCACGCTCATGACGCTGTCTTCACTATTTTTATGTTGACCAGTGTCTAGGGTATGTTGTTGCCTAGTTCTCTTAGCTGGTCATTTAGACCTCCATTTCAGTAAGATATTACATAATACATTGTAAAGGATATGCAGTTCATCTGTCAGATAAGACATTTGTTTTAATGTATGAATAAGTATATTTATTTTGTACAAACCACACAACTTAAAGTGCGACTAAAGTACTTTTATGGG